>JAOXJP010231657.1:0-10597 GCA_025762735.1 Platanus orientalis | reverse complement strand
TATGGTTGATATATGAATCCCACATCGATATTCTCTCTCTCTCTCTCTCTCTCTCTCTCTCTCTCTCTCTCTCTCTCTTTCATGGTTTCTTAAGCTCAACATACCCATTTTTTGTACCACGCATGGGTCTGTAGCTTAGGGATGTCAGCTCAAGGAACAATGCCCTCCTACCCAACTAATTCAGATGGAACATTTCTAATGCTTAAGGTTTTGACAATGAAAATCGTAGCTTGTGGTCTTAATTCTCCGCCCATCATGATCAGCTTTCAAAGTTTCCTTGAGGGACATTTGCTAAATTTTTCTTATTTACGAAACCTAATCGAACCAACCCTTTTGAGTTGACAATTGGACCTTCAAAGTAGGTTCCTTGGGTCTTCCATACTCCGGCCCCTAAGCTGGTCCCATTAAGATTTTTATGCATTTCCATTGCTTATGTTAAATTGACTTCTAAAGTTGATATTATCATGTGAAACAAACTTTGGAAATCTTATTCGAAGTGAAGCCCAGCATCATGATTAAATTTAAAATCATACTATTAACTCAAAATTCATTACCTACTGCTATTTATTTGGTTATTATAGCTCCTTGCAACCTCAAATATTATGAAGCTACCGATCTTATTTTCGTTGAATTAATCAAACTTTAGTTATTTAATAAGTGTGATAGGTTTTATGCAACTCTCATCATGATATGCATATTAGCATTCTCAAATGAAGAAAATGTTGGCTCACAATTGTTTGAATCCCAACAAACGCCACATAGATTGTCTTGTTGCTGAACTCTCTCTCTCTCTCTCTCTCTCTCTCTCTCTCTCTCTCTCTCTCTTGTTGTTTGAGAGGCTTGAAACTGACCTACCACCATCTCTCCCTCCCCCTCTTGCTTTCAATTTTATAGTAGAAATGGTCAACAATGTAACATTTTTAATGAAATTTATCTTCTTTCAAACTAAAAATAAAATAACATCTTAAATAATATACTTCCCCGACTCAAAACGCAAATACTAAAGAGAGAGAGAGAAGATGGTGGGTCAATATCAATCTCTTCAACTACTTGTCAATGACCTTAGAACAACGATTCTATTGGGCCTTTCATTTGTACAAACTTTTCGACCAGATTTGGCAAGAGTAAAAAAGATCCAATTCCCATATAGATTTTAAAGAAAAGAAGTTTAAAAAATTAGTAGTTCACAGACAGAGAGAGAGAGAGAGAGAGAGAGAAAGAGAGAGAGAGAGAGAGAGAGAGAGAGAGAGAGAGAGAGAGAGAAGAAATTGTTGGAGACATGGAGCAAGTGAATATAAGAATAATATATATATATATATATAAAGATTTCAATTTAACAAATAAATAAGAAAAAACAATTATGAGCATGATATAAAAATGATAATTTGGTAAATCATTATAGGAGAGAAACAATGATGAAATAAATTCTCTTCCACCTACTTTAAGACACTCTCTGTGCAAGAGCAGATTCTAATGCACCATTATATATGTTATTTATCTTTTATCAGGAAATGATATTAGGTAAATAAACATTATTGTCTAGATGTTTCGAAGGAATCAATAACCCTAACTTTGGGACTCAGTTAATAAAAGAGATCGAGAAGAATTCCAAGACAAAATAAAAAAAAGGTTAAAGGTCTTAATTACAGAGCTCAGTGATGAAACGACAAAAAAAGAACCTATACTTCTCACAAGTTTCACCACTAGTTTTGACGTTTTCATGGCATCGATAAAGTCTCCTAAAAGAAACCTACCCAAATTAATTACCGGAAATGGAGAGTTCTTTTGTCTAGGATCTCTTCGTCAGACTACACAATCTATTTGGGTATGTTGAAATGGTATTGAAAAGTTTCTACTTAATGTTAATAAAGAAGAAAAAGCCATTTGTGTGAATCCACTCAAAACTCTTGTGAATCCATTTGAAACCTGTAGTTGTTGTTATCATAGAAGACTATGAAAAGCTTTAACAACCCTTTCAAATTTGTGTCACCACTCAAAATCTTAATTTTTAGATAGAAGGTGAAATATGATATATCTGAATTCGTATCCAAAATTCATTTAAATAAATGAATACAAATACAGATTCTATTTTTAAATATCTATGGATATTCAAATTTGCATATGATATTCAATTAACTAAATGTATACAAATATAAATGTATCCTGTCTGCTTCAAATTCGCTTTGGTTTTAAGCAAATGTGAGAGATGTTACTTAAGGGTATATGGCTATAAACAGGGATGTACTCTATAGACAGTTGAGTTATAAAAACTGGGGTGAATGTAAAACCTAACCTGCAATAAATCCAAGGAGACCAAAGCTATTTTATTTAATACTGAAAAGTTTGTACAAGAGGAAAGGCCCTATGGAATCCTTGTTATAAAGTCAATAATAAATGCAGTGGAGAAGGTTAGCACTGAGTATCAAAGAATGGCAACTTCCATATGAAGATTGGATTAGAATAAATGTGGATGCAGCATGTTTAATAAAAATGAATAAGATAGGGATGTGGGCAATATAAAAAAATGAATAAAATAGAATAATGAAGTAATAGTGATTGGTTCTCTCCCAAAGCAGGATTGTCTCGTGGATCCTCTGCTGCATTAAAAGCAATGCCACTCGAGCATAAAATTGGGAAAGAGTGAAGGGCAAAAAGGATTATAATAGAAAGTGTTTCGGTTAATGTTATTTAGTTCTCTTCATAGCAATGGAAAGTCAAGGATATGTTGACAAGATGCAGAATTTTCTCCCAAGAATTTGAGCAAGTACTATTTTCATATGTTCTTAGAGATGCTAACTGCAAGGGTCATAAATCATAATGTAGCTAAAGCCGCTTTGAATGTTGATGAATGCCAAATATGTAAGGATTCCATGTCAAACTTTTTTTATAGTAATGAATGAATTTCTTTTACAAAAAAAAAAAAGGAAATATATATATATATATATAGACACACACACACACACACACACACATCTCCACGATATAGTTATGTTAAGATATATTTTAATTAAAAAAGATGTCAAAACATACGTGATAGTTTGCATTAACGTGAGAAGATTACCTCCAAATCAAAATAATGAAAATTTATCAACTCTAAGTTGCCAAAAATTTATTAAAACCATTGTTAGTGGCAATTACATCACCAAGGCATTTAATAAAATAATCCCCACATAATTGATGTATAAAGAACAGTTAGTTGGTACTAGCTTTGCACGAGAGAATGGTGGGACACTTTATGAACAAAAAAGTATAAACAGGGTTGTACATTTTGTAATTCAGAGGGAAAGGCATGTTGGTATATCTATAATTTTTAATTTAAAACAGATTTTAGAAGAGGAATTGGGGGAGCCCTCTAGCACAAAAAGGTGACCACTTGTGTTGCAACTGTGAACATGTTAAGAGTTAAGATGATTCAGCAACAACTTGAGTTCCAAAATTTTCAATTTCTTAAATGTTGTATAATAGCCTACCTGAGATCTGGGTTTTCAAGATCTCCTAACAGTTGTGTCTTAGCTAAACACACTTAATAAAAACAAGTTTAGATTTAGTTTAAGAACAAACTTAAAGAATACTTAAATGACTTGGTACCCTTTCTTCTATTAAGTAATCATGCAAGTCTGACACCATAATTTCACTCTCTCCCAACCCAAGTGATTACTTAATATGGTGGCTCCTAAGGAACCAAAATAGGACCTCTTTTGGATTTTAAAATGGGCCACAGCATATTACGGCCCATTTGATTCCAATGTTGTTAGTACACCTCTATCATTCACTGCAAGAAAATGGATTTTAAAATGGGCCCCACCGTATTATGATTCCCCATATAATGTAGCATGAAAAGGACATTGGAACTTTTTAGGTTGCTAGGTCTTGGCACATACATAAGGGACAGAGTGCCACAAAATTTTCTCCATGTGGCATTAAAGGCTCTACTTATTATATTTACCACGTTTTTGTGATTCCATAAAATTACAGAAGCATATTCCTAGTGGACTGGGCCATGGCGGGCCGATGTCAAGCCTAGCAGGATCGTAGATCGAGAAGGCGAAAACCAGAGCAGAGGACTTAGACTTGGGAAATAAACGAAAGATAACTGATTTGAGTCTAATCTCCTATTTTTTAGATTATTAGAAGCTATAAGAAAGCCTGGGCTGCCTTTGAACCGGGCCCAAATTGGTGCTCAGTTCCATCCTCTCCAATGACGACTTATTAGCAATCCCTGGAGGAGGGCTGAAGCCCTTCATGGTCCCAGGCCTACCTTTCTTCTTTAACAACAAGGTCCAATGATGGTGTTCTTGCAGAGAAATGATAATGGTGCCAACAACAATGGAATCAAGTGTTGAAGCTGCCAGCCCATGACACCCAATCATCCTTCCTTGCCCTGCAATCAAGCAAGTCTATGGAACAAGTCAAAATACAAACCTTTTCCTTTTCTTATTTTACCTGTTTTAGTGTTATCTCTCTTATCTTCATAATCTTATTTTATGACCTAATTGGAGCCCAAAAGATTCTTAAACATTTGGGCTGCATTTGGAACCCACATGGATTGGAATCATCTCATTTTGTTTTTCCATAGCATTTGAATCTATTAATTCATCGTCTGAAGCGGAGTCTCGCCAATACTAATAATAAGATGATCTCATTTTAGAATTCAAAGAAATGAATTCATTCTTTTTATTGACATTTCAGTGATGAGTCCAATTTAAACAAGGAACTCATGCATTTACAGACCATTCTAAATAAATGGCATCATTTCATTGGATGAACCAAACGCAGCATAAGAATAGTACTTTATTTTCCCCCCTTTATTTTGTCTGATCAGTTGGAAAGAAACCCATTTAAATGGAGTTAATTATAATGGTTTTTCCAAGTGGAAGTGGAGCAAACCACCAAGTCCAATTCAGGGAATTGAACGATTTGTGAGGAGGCCATAAGTTACCTGTTCGGGTTGTAAGTGGCCTGTGTCTTTTGTTCTTGGCCACTTCAAAGGCTAACCCCACTGTTGGATATTTCAGATTGGTGGTCATGTCTCCTATTTGTTAAAAGATTTTGAATGCCCAAGAAAAAAAAAAAGGTGTTTGGACTCTGGAACCTTACCAAATAATGACGGAAGAATACTCCTGCAGAGAGGGAAAAAATTAAGAAGCTGTTCTCTTTGCCACTTCCATAGGCAATAGGAACCACCCATTCAATGAGTTCACTCGGGAAACACCATCAAAATAAACCCAAAAATGATCCTAACAGTCTATTTTATGGAGATTCCTATTGGATGGTTTGTCATAAGTCTTTTTTAGTTTTATTTATTTATTTATTTATTCTGTCTTTGTTTGAGAGAATATAACAAAGGGCATGACAAGGATCATCAAATTAGGTAAATAGTGGTGGATGCAATTCACCCTTGCTCAAATTCTTTCTACAGCACGTATGAATGATGATCCGTAATATAATAACCACATGGAGGTCAGCTTTCTTCCAATTACCCCCAAGGATTAGTCAATTTTCAATTTAACATATTGCAAGGACATAAATTATTTATAGAAGCTCCTTGACATAGATAGGTTTGGATATATTTGTTTCGAACTCCCTTTCGGATATTTCACATTACATTTCGATGCAGCTCAAAAGAGGCACGTGCACTTGCTGCGGGAGAGGTAGAGTAGCGCATTGGAACAGGCACAAACTTGTGCACTTGATGTGGGAGTAGTAGTTTAATTTGAAGGAAAACCACAAAAGATTTTATCGTTTAAAAAAAAAAAAATCTTACAAAACTTGATAACAGCGGAATCCTCAACACTGAAGGTGGAATCTTCAACACCAAGAGCTACAATCCAAAATTATTTTTTATAAAATTCTAGTCAATAGAATTTAGAGATGTAACAAAAAAAAACTAAGAAATCTTTATAACTCCATCAAAATGGGTCAATTCATGAACCAAGACTCAGTCCAATGGACCAACCACTAACCCGACCTGTGAAACCCAAACTCAGCCTACATCATATTCAAAGCATCATATTTTTAAAAGCAAATAGGACTTGCCTACCAAGGTATTTTTAATCCAAATTTCATCTAACCATATAGAAGATAGACTGCTGAAGTCTGAATCCATTTTGGAGCCGGTAAACATGTTTGGTCAATATGTTGACTTTGACCAATATGTTTATTTATTAAATATTCTAACAAGCACATTTTTTTCTATATCCACAACTAGTATTTGCCGCCATCTTTCTCATTATTAATTAACAGATACCTGGCTGGCTTTTTCTGAAGCTCAAATTGTATTCAATGAGTGGATTCCTCATATCCGTTTCTATTCATTTGTGGTGATGAGGCACTGCACACTCTCCTTTAAAGCAGTTAGGAGAACGCCATAAAGGGATTCTCTATAGGTAATGGAGGTCCAATTAGGTATGTGCATTGGCTGGGTCCGGGCTGAGCCTTAGTAGGCCGGGAGAAAGGCTCGTTGTTGCAATATTATGAGCTTGGACCTGGGTCCAGAAAAGTCTCAAGACCCAAGCATGGCCCCTTGAACCTAGGGTCTTGAGCTGGACCTAGGTTTGCCCCAAGCCCATTATTTCATTATATAAAATTGAAAATTAAATAAAAACCCATAGATCTATAAATTCTTGGGCCTTGAACCTTGAGAATTGAACCTTAGACCTTAGGTTGGGCCAAAGTTACCTCAAGCATAGCCCAAGTTTAAGCCCAGGTTTAAACTCGGGCCTAATGCCCCATCAGGCCTAAACTTAGGCAGTGCCTTTTTGGGCTGGGATAGTCTGGTCCTGTGTGCAGCCCTAGTCCAATCAGCCCACTTTTCCAAGTAACAGATGATTCGGTTTTTCTTTTGCGAAGTCCCTTATCTCAAACAACTAAGCATCACAAGTTTAGGATTTGACTACATGTAACATAGGGGTGAATCTCTTGCTCATCAGGTCCATCTTCAATTAGATCCATTAACTATCACTTGTATATAGATATCTATTTGTTTTTTTACCATTAGAGCAAAAAAAAAGTGATGCTCTAATGAGCCAGCAGGATATAGCTAATTAGCTTACTGTGTGTCTTTCAAGACTCTTGAGGTGTGGTGTGTTTTTCTTGTTTCTCAATTGTTGGATTGGTGAGTTGATTATAATTGAAGTACATAGAATAGAATAGAGGCATGAAAGGAACTCTATTTAAGAGAGTTTCTCAAGAGAAATTATGGGGTCTTCTATTAGTTGTAAGAGAAGGTGATGTTGTAACAAAACATATCAGATTCCAGTTTGTGGCAACGTGAGAAAATAACAAACGCAAAAGAACAATCACACAAACACATCATATATGTGGTTCGGACGTAGATAGCCAATAACTTCCACTAAAATGGAGATTATAAAGTACAAAAGGTTTTTCCAAAACCCAAAAAGCAAACCCCCAAAGAACTCTCCAAAAAATCATCTTTCTCTGACTTCTGCAAAACCCGCAAACATCATTTTTTTATAGCAGCAAGCATCCTATGAAACACTACATCATATTGTAGGTCAAACCCCCCAAAATTACCCTAACCCCTTTCCACTTGGTTTGGGTTGTTGGACCCAAATTGGGTCAAAATTAAATGGATCATTTGGGTTGCTCTCCTAATTGAACAAATGGGTTGCACTTTGGGCTTCTTTTCAGGTTGAATTCAAAGACAACATCTCAACCTGTGAGAACGTGTTATTCATTATATAATTGGAGAGATAATTAGGGTGTAATAAGATCTCGGGTATTCTTTGGGTTTGGAGTTAAGTTTGAAAAATGGAGAATCTATTCTATTGTAATTTGTATTTTTCTGATTTACAGTAAATAATAGATAGCACACATGAACAATGTCAAAGAATCGAATCACATAAATCCATGTCTTGTGTGTTCTTGTTGAGTTCTTTTAGCTAAGTGAGTGATTTGACCCCATATCCCATCACGATGTATATCAAGAATTTTTTCACCATGCCAACAAAGTTTGCATATATAATCTCCACCCAAAATAATAGTTTATCTTAGTAAGTTTCTTCAAGATGTAATCCATTTTTTAATTTTTATTTATTTATTTTTGGATAATAAAAATGAATAGTCAACTAAAACAAAGACAACCAGATAGATAATGTTTTTCGATTGCATTAGAGAGCCACCGAGGGAACCTTAGCTGTTAAGTCCGAGCAATTGGGAGATATGTTCCATACTTTTCCTAGGACATGGGTTGGGTCCTTTGCAGTTTTTCTAACATAAGTATCACTTTTTCTATGGCAAAGAAATTGTTATCGGGTACTTTGTGCTTGTTTTGACAAGATAAGTTCTTTAATTTTTCATCATTGTGATATTGAAAAATAAAAAAAAAATAAAAGAAAGAAAGAAAGAAAGAAAGAAGGAAGGAAAGATTGTCTAAACTAGGGGTGTTAATGAGCTGAGCTTTCCCAGCTTAGCTCACACTGTCACACAAGAAGCAGGCTTAGACTTTGCAACCTTGAGAGTTGAGCTTGGCTTGGCTCAGTTCACCAAACTCTAACTTACGATTAATATACTTTTCAATATAATTTGATTGATGTTGGTACATCAAAAACAATTTATAAATTTAAACTTATTTTTTATTATAAATAAATAAATCATTTCTTTAATTTTGATACAATAATTATTATTTTATATAAATTAAAAAATAGTACTCTCTAGTATGACACAAATTGACAAGTGGTGTGCTTAACAATAACAATAATAATAATAATAATAATAATGGTCATGTGATTTTTAATCTTAACACCCCATATGTTCACACATTGATCACACCACTTTTGGTCGTAGATGGTTTGTTCACAAATATCTTATACCAAGCTATATCTAAATAGACCATATAAATATTTTTAATGAACCGAGTTTTTAAAGAGCTGAACCTAGTGTAGCTTGGCTCAAGCTTTCTTCGCTAAACGAGCTCAATTAGAGGCTTAGGATTAGCTCAAGACAAGCTCTCATTGACAGTCCTAATTTTAACCCAGGAAATCATCTACAAATTGAGATCTCTCTATAGTCCGAAGGATCCTATCACAACCATAAATGTGGGTAGCTTCTTTTCACTCTTGAGATTGGAATTTCAAACATCAGTCAAAAGCCACCCATATTTGCACCTAGGATTTGGTGCGACCCTACCAAAGGTGAGAATTACATTTAGAGCTGACACATCAGTGCTAGTGAAAAGCATCTCCCAAAAAGTGTAAGTCACTTTTTTCATGCTGCATCAATGTGACGAATGACAAGATAAAGTTTCATTCATGCATGGCATCATGGTGTGCCAATGAGATGAATCCTTTCAATCACGTAAAGACAGTTTGAATGGTGAACGATGGAATTGTTGAGAAATCTCAAATGAAGTATTTATTTGTGATATTTTCCATATCAACAATGTTGGTACATCAAAAACAATTTATTAATGTAAATTTATTTATTATTATAAATAATCAAATTAATTCCTTAATTTTGATACAATAATTACTATATTATGTAAATTAAAAAATGTACTCTTTGTCATGACACAATTAGACAAGTGATGTGCTTACCAATAATAATAATAATAAACAGACGTGTAATTTTTAATCTTACCACCCCATATGTTCACACATTGATCATAGATGGTTTGTTCCCTTAAATATCCTATACTAAGCTATATCTAAATATACCATATAAATAACCTTAATGAACCAAGATTTTAAAGAGCTGAACCTAGTGCAGTTTGGTTCAAACTTTCTTTGCTAAACAAGCTCAGTTAGAGGCTCAGACATAGATCAGGACAAGCTCTCATCGACAGCCCTAGCTTCAACACAGGAAGTCAATTACAAATTGAAATCCCTCTAAAGTGCTCATGATCCTATCACAGCCATAAATGTGGGTAACTTCTTTTCACCCTCAAGATTGGAATTTCAAACCTCAGTCAAACGCCACCCATATTTGTGTCTCAGATTTGGTGTGACCCCCTGAGGTCAGCCTAAGGTGAGACTGACATAGGAACTGATACATCAGCACAAGTGAAAAGCTTCCCCCAAAAAGTGTAAGTCACTTTTTTTTGTGCTGATGTGTTAGCCCCTAATGTCAGTCTCACCTTAGTCTAACTTTAGGGGTCGCACCAAAACCTCAGGGCCACATTTGTGGTTGTGATAGGACTGTCAAACTATAGCAGGATTACAAATTGTAAATGATTTTCAACTAAAAAGTGTCACAATTGATACCTTATTAAATGTGAGCAAATTTTTTGTGACCACACCATGAGAATGACACATGGCATGCATGGGTTGTGTCAAAAAAAGAAAAAAAGTAGGTGTCCAAAAAGAGACACCAAATTCAAAAAAAATCACATGTAGTTTGTGATGCGCGTTACACATGATCACACCAATTTTGATCAAAGAAAAGTGTTCCCTTATTAAGCACACAATTGAGTTTAAAATACCCTCTAGCCCAAACAGGAAAAGGTCTCCCCATTTCTATGTTATCATAAGGAGAATGTGTATGACTAAAAAGTGTCTGTGATGTTCAATCCTCAAATGTGGGATGGGAGCACTGTTGAAGAATTGTCAATTCTCACTTTTGATGGCAGCCAAGATGTATC
>JAOXJP010231656.1:0-10597 GCA_025762735.1 Platanus orientalis | reverse complement strand
CATTTATATCTTCTTCCAAATTACATTTCCCCTCGTTTTCAATATATCTCTAAACATTACTAATTTTTCATTCTTTAGGTTTCACCATGTAATTATTGTGTAATTAATTTCTCATTTCTTTCTTTTCCATCTTTTAAAATAAACATCTAATACCATTAGCCTATGTTGTGTGGTTAAACTCTCCCCTAGAATAATCTTACAATCTACATATTAACTTTTATATCATCTTAATAAGAAAAAAGTCTTTGATTTCTATTTGACCCACTTTTGAAAGTAACCAAATGTTCTCTTTTTACGAAGTATGTGTTTGTTATTATAAAATCATATGTCATTGCAAATTCTAGGATTGCTTCTCTAACCACATTCATTTCTCTAAATTCATATCCTTCATGGACTCTTTCATATCTACCACTAGTTTTTCCCATATATCTATTTAAGTCACCTCTTTTAAATATTTTCTCAGACTCGGGAATTCCTAAAACTAATCAATCTATTTTTGTCCAACATTTTTTAGTAGTTTCATCTAGTCCTACTTGTGGTGCATAAGCACTGCTTATATTAATTATCTCTTTTTCTAAGACAAGTTTAATTGTTATAATCGTATCACTTATTATCTTAACATCTACAATTTCCTCATTTAAATCCTTCTCTACTATTATTCCTAACCCATTTTTGTTATTAGTTTCTCCTGTGTACCAAAGTTTAAAGCCATCAATCTCTTTAGCCTTTTTCCCTTTCCACTAAGCCTCTTATAGACAAGCAATATCAACTCTCCTTTTCATATCCACATTCCTTTTCACTTTCCAAAATGTTATTTGTACTAATTTGATTAAAAGAAATCTCCTAATATTGTTACAAAAACATTTTCAGCTGAGTTTGTTATGGTATGATTAGGGCTTCAAGCCTCTTAGACAACATTTTGTAATGAATTGTGTTGACATTAATTTGTTCCTCCACTATTAGTGGTAGTATAGGGTCACCCTAAATGGCTACAAAGGGCCCAAGTGGTCCCTACAAAAAAAGTACCAATAGTTGACATGGTAGATCTAGACCTATAATCTAATTTGGGATTCTTTTGATTAGTTACATTATTTATAATTTTTCCTCATCAATGGGATAAATTACATATCACTTTGGGCTCCATTTTCCTCCTCAATAAAAACCTTTGAAATTTTTTAATTAATTTTAGTAAATAAGGCTGGAAAAGATTAGTAAAATTAAAACTTTCCTTGTGGAAGAAGATGATGTCAAGAAACATGAAAATCTATTTTGAACTATGTGAGATACTGAATAATCATGACAAAGATCCTAAAAGTCACTTGAACAAAGGGTTATGACCAAGGCTCTTTATTTTTTTATTAATAATTTTTTAAAAGGTCACAAGGCCTAAAAGCCACTAAAGCCATAATGCACTTAAACCCACCATAGGCAACTATGTTAAAAAGAGATACCCGTGACATCATGCACTCCCAATCTTTAAATTTCCTTAGATCCTTTACAGCATCATATCACCAATTATCCCTAAATTCTTTCAAAACCCTACTTTTTTTTTTTTAATATCCCTAGGGAAAAGTTAAAAAAGAAAATGATTAATAATATTACAAACATCAAAATCAAGGAATTGAGTAAGCTAATAGGGTGGGAGATGTGTAAAAAGCAGGGATAACTTGAAAGCAAGGAGTGCTTAGTTAGCAATCTCGTGAGCTAGTCTATTGAGTGATCGGGGAACAACAAAAAAATAGATCTTATCAAAGAGAGAGCAGAAGTGAGAGTAAACTGACAAGAAAGCTTTGATCCGCTAAGTTCAACAAAAGGGATCTCACATGAGACAGCTGATGAGTATTTAGGAGTTATCTTCAACCAAAATGAGTTGCGATACATTCAACTTCTAGAGGGGGCCAACAAAATAAAGGGATACCAGAAACCTTAGAGAAGGAGCCAAACTCATTGCATAAAATGAACCTAGCAACAACATGGGACTGGTCATGAAAAGCACCATCAGAGTCCAGTTTTAAAAAACCCCTATAAGGTAGGGTCCATCTGATGTTCCTCGAAGACGAGGGACAACTACCTTGGAAAGGGTCCTCAATGGACACTATGTCCTGCATCAATCTATTAGCTTGGAATAAAATATGATAATCAGAGAGAGCAACATCATTATAAAGAGAATTATTCCTACTCAGACAAATGAACCAACATAATATATAAATCCAATGCACATAGAAAATGCAATCTCCTTTGTTAAGTTGAATTATGTTGAACCAAGAAGAAAACCATCCTTTAAAATTGATGGAGGAGATAGGGTGAGTGAAGAGGATAAGGGGGAAAGAAAACCAGAAAATGCAATCTCTTTTGTTAGGTTGAATTACGTTGAACCAAGAAGAAAACCATTCTTTAAAATTGATGGAGGAGATAAGGTGAGTGAAGAGGATAAGGGGGAAAAAAACCGAAGTTTGGAGATATGGGACTAGGTTATAAGGTAGTGTAGAGAGGTTTCCTTGTTAATTTTACAATAAGGGCATAGGGGAATTTATGATTTTCCTTTTAAAGAGATTTGAACTGGTTGGGAGGCTTTCATGGCAAGCCCTCTAAATAAAGTTCTTAATCTTAGGAGGGAGCTTGAGGTCCCAAAAACGATTCCAAGGAAAAAGAGTTTGGTTAGAATACAAGGCTTGAGAGGAGCAAACGATGTTATGATAGGCAGACTTGATGGTAAAAAGGTCCTTTGGCTCCAAATGCCAAATCCAAGAGTCGCAAGTGGGGTGAAGGGAAAGGGATATTTTTTAAAAATCTATTGCAATTTAAAGAGGCTGATAAGGTGAGAAATATGAGAAAAGTTTCAAAATCTGTGGCTAAACTTAATGATGTTAGACATGAGGGTGCAGTGGAAGAAAGGGGGCTTCAGGGGAAAGAGTTTGAAGATAGGGAGAGATGGAATCCAGGGGTCATCCCAAATGGATTGGAGGAGCCATCCCCCGCATCACAACGAAGGCCCTTGCAAAGGACCGCTAAGCCTTGAGAGATACTTTTCTAGCACCAAGAGCTACTCTAGTTGAATTTAGAGGATAATAAATCTATATTATTGAAGTAAAGGGATTTAAGGAAATGGGCCCAAAGGGCATCAAGGTTTTGGATGATCCTCCAAATCAGCATTGCAAGAACAACTAGATTAAAAATGTGGAGGTCACAGAAGCCTAGGCCCTCATCACCCTTAATTTTTCAAAGGTTTAGTCCACGTTTTCAATGAATGGGGTGGTCTTTTTATCCCAATGACCACCAAAAGTTTATTTGTTTTACATTAGTCATATAGCATATTTTCTTCGGTAGTAGAAAGCGAGATATGGCATAGCTAGGAATGGTAGAAGAAACAGATTTTATAAAAATTTCTCTACCAGCTTAAGAAATAAGATCACATTTCTAGCCTTACAATTTATGAAAGATTTTCTCATCAATGAAAGAAAAGAGGGAGGTTTTATTTCTCCTAATAGAATAAGGGAGACTAACGTGCTTGCTAGAGCACATGGTTTGCTTAACATTGAGGATATTTGAGATGAAGTTTTTATGGTAGGCAAGGGTGTAACAGTTGAAGATGACTTCAGATTTGTCAAACTTAAATAACTGACTCAAAGCATCACGATATTCATTCAGGGTAGAGAGAATGGTATTAGCTTCATCCGTGTTAGTAGGGGCAAAGATGTAGTTGTTGTCAACAAAGAAAAGGTGGGATATGGTGGAGCTAGAGGCTTTAACCTTAACACCAGGTAGATAGCCAGAGTATTTAAGGTAGATAATGGTTTGAGGAGAGACCTTCAGTACAGAGGAAACATAGGAAGGGCGAAAGTGGGTCTCCCTAGTGAAGACCATGGGAAGGGAGGAAGGAGAGGCTTGGAGCTCCCCATTAACAAGAACTTGATAGGAGACAGAGGATAGGCAAAGGTGAATCCGGTTTCTCTAGGTCTCGCTGAAACCAAGCTTTTCCATGATATGGAGACGGAATTCCCATTCAACCTAATCGAAGGTTTTACTCATACCCAACTAGAGAGCCATCAAATGGCTTTTAAATTTACCGGTTTTGAGGAAACAGAGAATCTCATGGGTGATGATGTTAATAGAAATCTTCCTATTCTTGATAAAGGCACTCCATTGGACAATATAATGTTATGGATGACAAGCTTGAGCCAATTAAAGAGGGTCTTGGAGATAATTTACAAAGTGACAAAATGTAAGATCTAGACTTACCTACTAAGGAAAATGTCATATTCCTCGTCTAGGCCCCTTTAAATATGTCCCATGCTATAACGACTTGGCTCAATCTTAGCTTGATATTGTCCAATTTTGGGTGTGCCAACATAGGGCCTCTCTCCACTCTCTAGCCTCGGTTTTAAAACACATTAAATCAATTTGAGGGCTCCTTACATATAAGCTTAGGATCCCTGTCGAGCTAGGTGATATGGGATCTTACACAGTCCTTAGGCAAGAGTAACCTTTAACAACTATAAAACAGTTACATCTCTACCTTTAACCCAGGTAAATATCTCTAAATACTTTATACTCACATTTATTTTCAATTGATACATTTTTTTTTCAGTATGCTCTACACTACCGTCCAACCTAGACATTGATCTTTAGGTGTTTCACATCTCCGTTTAACCTAACAGACTAAATCTACCTAGCCTAGCTAACTCATGTACTACACATTCTTAATGTGCCTCACATATCCATTCAACACAAACAACAAATTTAACATGATTTGTTATTACTCCTTATGTGCCACACCCTTCACTCAATAGCGATGTTGCACCTCTGTCAAATACAAACGTCGGATCTATTGTGTTACCTTGGTGTGTTGCACCATAAGCCACACATCATTCACCTTACTTGAGCACGATTTTCTTTCATATGTCATGTTGGTGTTCCCACACTAGCCCGCATGTCACATGTGGAGCCTTCACCTTCCATGTGCCCCACACCTCTGAGTTAAGACTTCCATTCCATGTTGGATCCCATGCAATCTTCGTGCCACACATAAAATTTTCACATTCTGGAGACAATATGAGATGATCTAAGCTTGGTGGCATAAGGACTGAACATTGTCAAACGAGAAATGCACCTAGTTAAATACGCTCATTTGGCGTTAGCACTTGCCCAGAGACTATACAATTGTGTCCCTTGTATATGACTCATAACTAGGCCCTTAAGATGTAGATCTTGTGGCTCATGCTCACTAGGTGTAACATGTACCAATTACGTGATGGGTCATGTGGGAGGCTTCCACCTATTCCTTTCTCATAATATATGTCAAGTGTTTTATAACAATAATAACATCAAAGTATAGTGCTTAAATTAGAATGTCTCTTAAAGATTTTATATATAAGGATTTTCACATGAAAAAACCATGGTAGCCAGCATTTTTTTTTCAAGTCCTCGTTATATATATATGTAAGGTAAAATTACTCTTATAGTTAATAGTTACAAACACCGATGTTTTGGGAGACAAAGGTCACTTGCACCCTTTCCTTGGAATGACACAAACACCCAGTAAAGAAAATCAAGAAAAAAATAGAAAAACCACAAAAAAAATCTTTTCTGCTTAGGGTATTGATCTTATAGAGTTTTTGAGAGAATGCTCAATAGCTATGATCTTTATACTTGAAAATATTCTATAACTCTAAAATTCTACAACAAAAACTTGTTAAACTGAGTCTTTTTCGCAAGAAGTCCATGAACCAGTAAAATCTCAGTACGTTATGATCCTTATCTTAATAAATCTTGCTCTTCTTTTATATTTCATAAAAAGCTCATGCTAAAACAACAGATTGAGTTGGATTGACTTGCATTCACTAAAAATGAACAACTCAAACATAAGTTGATAATATTGAATAGAGATTGTCTACAATAATTCTAGCAATTCACAAAATTTTACTAAAGATATTAGCCCAATCTTTACTTGAAAACCTCGGGTCGCTCTTTGACGTGCCAGTTGAGTAATATGAGTGACTAAAACAGCAGAGGCAGTGGTGGTGATCGCATGGACCGATGGTTAGTAATAAGTCATAGTCACAGTTATGAAATCCAATTTATCATCTTGACCTCTCTATGCCGACATACGGTCTGCAATAGTGGGTGTTGCAGAACAAGCACAGCAAAAAAACAACACTACGGTTGTCTTTGGCATATGATCTTAGAGCACAAACTAGTGTTAGATCGTGATCTGAAATCAAAACCGATTCATTTGGCACATGATCTATGCTAAAAATTCCAGATCCAGTTTGTATTTTAGCCTCATTTACGATCATGCTCAAAACCACGATCCTTTTTAACTCATCAATCACGACCGAAATTGAGAAGGTGTTAGATACTTAACCATCACATGTTAAAAAAGCAAGGATATTTTAGTATTTTTACAACAAACATAAAAGCTGCTTTCGTTTTTCATTTTTGATCGATCTTTGGCTCTGTAAACAACTAAGCTAGCGGGGAGGAATGAGGAAGGAGGGAGGAGTACTGCTTGGTGTACCTTATAGTTTCTCAGTCATACTGCACTGGCCTTTCCACAACAAATGCTTCCAGGTGAGCTAAGGTTTTGAATTTAACATATTTGGTATCTGACACTCTTTATCTCTTTCTATCCATCTGTTATAGATTTCTCTCTCTGAATCTCGATTCCCCTCTCGATCTGCTTGCTTTTCACAGGATGGAAGAACAAGATCACACTTTACCTAAATCTTCTTTTCCTTCCATCTTTGACGGGCCTTCAGGTTCTATTCCATCGTATTCGGCTTCTTCTTCCTCGTCGTTATTATCTCCAACTGTTCTGAGAAGACGAGCTTCATGATCATCAAGAGCAGGAGCAGCAGCAACAGAGTATTTCTTATCGTGTCAACATCTCAATATCCCATGTAGCACCAGTTGAAAAAAGGATGATGCCTCGTCATGCTCCTGACTTTTTGGCTCTTTTGTCTATGTCATTCTCTTTGATTTGGGGTTGTTTGATGCTTGTTCTAATTGAATTCTCTATGCGTATAATCTCATTTATACTTTACTTTTTCATATCGTGCATTTGAATGTTCAAATTGTATCTGATATTGGCTTGGAAATTGGTTTGATTTTGGTTCTGTTTATCTGTTGATTTCCAATGCTCATCACCAGCAGCATCCATGACTTTGATACTGTGATTTTACGAATCTGTAAATCTACAATTGGGTCCAAATTGATCCCTCCTCTTAACAATTAATGCCTTCTTTGTGCAGGATATCAAGGTGATATGCCATGTCCCATCTTCTTCTTATTTATTAATTTTTTGTTGTTTCGTTCCTTCTTCTTTTTCGTTGAGTTTGGAGATCGCATGCCAAACATAAAGCTTGTATTTCAATCTCTAGTCAGTGTTCTAAAACATTGTAGCCAAATGACTGCCATTATCCGATCCAATGATCAGTCCGATTGCAATCTATTGATTTGATCAATAGATCACAATAGTAAGGTCCTCGATTGCATGCCAAAGACAGCCTACGACTACTCGCTCAACATAAAAATAAATAAATAAACCATACCCTTTTACCATAATGGGCTTCGTGCGGGATTTGGTAGGACAACATAAAGTTAGCTTGTAGTAAAAATTACATCAAGGGCTGGCACTCACATCAGTGCCAAAAAAGTGATTGTCCTACCAAATCCATATGGAATGCGGCTTGGCTTCTGTGTGCACAAAATCCATGCACAGTGAGTGTGCAGGGACCTAACAAGGCTTGCATCAGCACTGAAAAGTGATTTGCACTTTTTTGGGGCATGTGCTTATTATTTTTCAGTGCTGAAGCAAGCACTCCCAAATTCCTGCACACACATTGTATACGAATTTTGTGTGCACAGAACCAAAGGGCCAAAAAAGTGTATATATCACTTTTTTGGTGCAAATGAGTAAGACCTAATGTCATTCCAATTTTAGGTACTTTCTAAAGCTGTCATACCTAATCCCAACTCCAAAAAATGTAAGTCACTTTTTTAGCATTGATATGCGAGCCCCTAATGTCAGTCTCACCTTAAGGTGACTTTTGGGTTCATCTTTTGAATTTTAGGGCCTGCTGCCTGTATATGGAAGGGAGTAGGATAGAACTTTTAATTTTTCATTTTTTTAATTATTTGGTAGATTGGGCATGTTTGATTGGTTTTCTTCCTTTCTTTTTAACTAGAATTTCATTTAAAATAAATCAACATTGAATACATGTTGAATACATTGTCTAAACTCTTCTATAATCTATATATACTAAAGCAAAGGGCTGTTTACCTAACACCCCTCTATGTTTTTTATTTGAAATGTAATATTTTTTAAAAGAATGCCACATGGATAACCCCACACCAATGTTTCCATCATCCTCTATTAATCACTAAATCTCTCTCAACGTCTTTCTAATTTTTCTCCATTCTCTTTTACCTTAAACCCTGTATTCTCTCACTCTTGACTATTTCTCTTCTACATTTTCTCTCTCCTACTTGGGTGGGAGTTTTTATACAAGTGTCATGCTGTAGACTTAAAAAGTGGTCCATTGTCCTAAATTTTCTTTCCCTCTACGTTTCCCTCTCTTCTTTCCTCCATTTCCATGTTTCCCTCTTTCACAAGTCAAGTAAATCTCCACAGGTACCTGTGTGAGCATGGGATGATCCACTAGTTAGTTCTTATAACCTAGCTAGTGGATTTTCTGTCCAATTTAAAGAATTCAAACCATGTACCCAATGTTGAACTATGACACATGTCATATTATTTTTTGCTTCTCCTACCATGGTTAAGTTCTAAACATTCAAAATCTGAGAAAAAGTTTCCTGCAATCATTAATGCGTATCCTAATCTCATTAGGACATCCTCCAAGACTTCCTTTAATGAGCTTATAACGATCATAGAGTATCCTTCAATTGTTACTTTCTTGATCCCAGCACTGAAGGCAAGTTGCAATCCAAGTGAAGCTGCCTTACATTCCGCCAACAGTGGGGATCGTATCACTTTCTTTCCTGCTCTTGTTTGTAATATTTCTCCTTTTGAGATATGTCAGCTTCATAGTGGAGAGTGCTCCATCAAGTTTAGCTTTATAAATTTGTCTTATTGAGGGTATCCCAGCTTAAATGACTACTTTTATCTTTTCCCTCCCCTTTGGTGCCCCGTGGATTTTGTCCGCCTCCCTTACAATGCTTAGGTCTGCTGGGCATGGGGGACAGATATATCAACACCCAAAAGTGATTTACATTTTTTTGGGGGCACTTATCACTTTTAGGTGCTGATGTGTCCACCCCCTGACGCCCAGTGGATCTCAGCGTTTGTAAGGGAGGTGGACAAAATCCTTCCTCCCTTTGGTGGGGATTCAAACTTTGTAGTTCCTTCATTAATTTGCATGTATTAGACAGAATTAATTTTATATTGAAATCTTTCTTCTCAAATATCATGGCATTCTTGTATTTTCATATATTCTATATTTAAATACGAATTCATATACATATCCATTTCCTATTTCTATGGAGCTTGGATTCTGTGCAAACAAATCTTGTGAGAACTGTGCAAATGGCACCAGAGGGGCTGACGCATCAGTACCGAAAAGTGATTTACACTTTTTGGGGGGTACTTATCACTTTTGGGCGCTGATGTGTCTGCACCCTGATGCCATTTTCACAGTTCTCACAAGATTCGTTCTCACCTAATTTTTTTTTCGTTCTCAGAGGCTTCCACAAGTGGGACTTCTCTCTTTCAAGCTTGGTGCCAAAGTTTGAACCCAAGGAAGGTGATTTCCAAGGGATCATGAGGTAAGTGATTACCCACCCCAGGTACACTTTTCTTCTTCTTTTCTTCTCCTTTCTTCTTCTTTTGCTGCTCACTGGTTTTCTCCATTCAAGAACATGAAAACTCATTCAAAAATCCTCTATTAAAGTGTTTCTTGAACCCTTCTTGATACCCAACCTGCAACCCATCTTTCCCCATCATCTCCTTCAATTTTCTTTCAACCTCACCCTAATTTCCACTTCCAAATCCAATCGGCCAGTCCTTAAAAGCCCATTCCCTTAGAGTTTTATTTTATATTTTATCAAGAACTCATTTTCCTTCAAGAACTGACCTGAGGTCCTACTAAAACCCAACCCCTTGCTTGCTTTCATAAAAAAATCACAAGATCTTTCAATCCCAAATCCTGCGGCACCTATTATTGTTCTTCTTCTCTGAAACTTTGGTCAAACCCCTAGATCCTGCTATATTTCTCCCTTGCGGCAGCACCTGAGGATTAGTATCACTTGAGACTGATCAAAATCAGATTTCTCCATTTGAAGTTATCCTGCGGCAGTTTGCTGGTGTGTGTCCTGGAGTATTCGAGTACCTATATGGTGGTTCTCCATCTGTCTGTGCTGACTGTATTGAAGAAAGACCAGATTAGAAGATTCTTAATGGCTGCTATTTTGATATACTACAGTATCAGGTTCAGTCGAGATGAGATTTTATACGCTGCCCCTAACCTCTGCCGCGGTCAAGGGGGCGGAAACATCAGCGCCGTAAGTGATTTACACTTTTTGGGGGCGTGTGTAAATCACTTCTGGCGCTGATGTGCCTGCCCCTTGACCTTGGCAGAAG
>JAOXJP010231655.1:0-10597 GCA_025762735.1 Platanus orientalis | reverse complement strand
AGCATGTTGAACATCTCACATATAATCCTTCATATATGCTATCACTTAGGAATTTAAAACAATTGAAAGAATTTAAACTTAAGAATTTCCATTGAATTACATTTGTAATATTTGAACTATATCTTGGTGTGCATTAAATTCTAAAGAATTACAATAATATCTAAGTTGGAATTTTAAGTGGGGGGTTAATCAAAAGAATTTTTAGAAATCCTATTCACCCCCTCTAGGATAAAACTAGACTTTCATTGACAATACTCAACATCCTAAGCTTTAGAATATCAGATTAAAAATGAAAATGGCCAAGTTCAGAAGAAAGACCCTCGGTCTAAAAATGATCTACAACATGTCCCAAGAGTCAGAATGATAGATTAACCATGAAAATGGCCATGTCTAGAAAAATAATCCTCGATCTACAAATGATCTACAACGAGCCATGAGTGTCGAAATGACGAATTAACCATGAAAATGACCAAGTCCGAAAAAAATGACCCTTAGTCTACAAATGATCTACCATGAATCTTGAACATCAGAACAACAGATTAACCTTGAAAATGGCTAAGTCCGAAAAAATGACCCCCGAGCATTAGAATGATAGATTAACCATGAAAATGACCAAGTCTGGAAAAATGGCCATCAGTCTATAAATAATCTACAAATACTTCCGAGAGTTGGGAGAATGGAGCAACGACCCTCGGTCGACAATCAATCTACAAATGACATATTAGCTAGCACTGAGCGTTAAAAGGGTGGATTAGTCAATAAAATAGCCAAGTCTAAGAAAATGTCCCCTTAGCCTACCAATAATCTATAATAAATACCGATCATTAGAAAGGTAGCCTAATAAAAGATGGCTAAGATTGAACGAACGCTCCCTAACCTATGAGGGACCCAACATGAGGAAAAAAAAGGAAATATGAGTAACACAACCATGAAAATGACCAAGTGAGGAAAAAGGAGCATTTCATTCAATATGCTAAGAAATATAAAAAGAGAAGACAGTTCTCAACCTGTATAAAAAGAAAGGGCCATCAGTCCATACAAAAAGAAAGAAAATGGATGGTTTCAAAAGGAGACTATGAGGTAGCGTCATCCATCTCTTGGGCCTTGTTCTCCTTCTGGCCCTCCTTTACAACCTCGATTGTTGGTCCGACTGAGTTTGACTCATCTATCACCCAAAACATGGACAAATCAAGCGAAGGATACTCCTTAAGGGTCCAGTGTCGTAGGGTCTCAAACCTACTGATATAGAACTCTGAAGTGGCGTCCTCGACTGCCTCAGACTTCTGGAAAGTAGTGATCGAGGCCTCTACAACACTTTCCTTCTTGACCACCACTAACACTTTCAGGTCATTGAGGGACCTTTGCAGGATTGCAACTCTAGCCTTCTCACCCTCCAGCTGGTTGCAAGTTTCCTTCAGGGTGGCCTCAGTCCCCTTTAAGGCATTCTTAGTCTGTGTGAGCCTCCTTGCAAGGATAGACCGATCTCTGTCAGCCTTTGAAAGCTTTTTCCAGAGCTCACCTATGAGGGCCTTCAAGCCAAGCTGACAGTTAGACATGGCCATGACCCTCGCCAAGACCTATGAAAAGAAAATGGTGTAGGTCAGGTGTTGAAAAAAAGAGAATAGAAAGGAAAAGGGGTGTGTACCTTTCCTAGGTCGAAGAGAGCACTCTTCACCAAAGAAGCAGAAGGGATGTCCTAGAAGCTCTCAAAGTCCTTGTTAGAAAGGACTGCGCGAAGGTGGCCGACAACACTATCGGCATCATGAAGTAGGGAGGGAGGAGACGTCTCCTTGCCTTTGTGAGTATGCCGCCCAGGCATATACTGAGGAAGGTTGGCAATGCAATCCTCTAACTTGGGGAGAGACTCGAGCCCGGCCTCCGTATCCACAATTGAGGGGGAGGCAAGGATGGGTGGAGCAGGGGCATTGGATGTCGCCTTTCTAGGCCTATTCTTTTGGGTCGGGGGGTGTTGACCGAATCAAGGGAGTTTGTTGGTGAGGGCCGAAGGATTCTTAGCCGAGGCTTGGGCCATAGCTCCCTTGGGTGGATGAGCAAACATATATGGAAACAGATACATGTTAGAATGGAGAAGGAAAAAGAGTAAACAAAAAAATAGTAAAGAATGAAAGTATGAAAAAGAAGCCTTGAATGGTGAAGCATTGAAAGTCGTAACTTGTCGACTGAATGAGGTTTGAGGGATGCTCGGTCGTATGAGGTTCAAGGCTAAACATGTACGACAACAGGGATTTGGGATTCACCAAAAGTGAGAAATCCCAAAAAGGATGGGCAAAAAACACGATCTAATCAGGAATGTGCCACCTTGGATAGTGGTGACTCGGCCAAAACTAAAAGAGGAGACAAGTCCGAGGGTTAGTCTGACTAAGACTAGAAAAATAAATAAAGACTAAAGCAACAAAAATCACCTGCTTGACAAGGCTATCTCCATATTTTGGGGACGCTGAAAGCTTGGTTAGATGGCTCTTCCTAGGGGCAAGATTCCCATCCACTTTTAGAAATAAAGAAAAATTTCTTCTTTTAACCCCTATTCAAAGATGAAAGACTGGTAATCAGAGCTTGGTCGAGTGTCTGAGCGGTGAAATACCATCAACCTGAGTGGAGTTCCACCACCTAGTACCGGTAAAGGAACTCGAGAATGGTCAGGTGATCCTGACCGCTACCGCAAGTAGGCCATAAAACCATGCAGGCCATCAGGATCCTCCACCCATTCAGCATAAGTTGATCAAGGGCAAGATGAAGATGAGACAAAAGCTGATGGATGAACAGGGGAATCGGGAAGTGAAGTCCTGCCTCTAGTGCTTGCTCATAGATGGAGGCTTTGCTAGGATGACAGGCATAGGCCCACTTATCCGAGTTAGGAACCCTTAGCTTGACTTGGGGGGATTTGAAAATTTTCACGGAGGTTTCTAAGCCTATCATTGGATAACGTAGAGGCAACCCCCTCTATAGCGTAAGGGAGGTTGGCAAAACAAGACCACCTATGTGGCTTTGAAGACTGAGCCGACTCGGGAGGGTTTAGTCAGCAAAGGTTCTAGTTTAAAGCCATCACAGAGTTAGAAGACTTAGACTCGGTACCCATGCTATCAAGGGCATAGATGACATCCACCAAGGGATCGAGGATTCAAAAAAGTTCGTTAAGGACTTAGTCGAGAAAAGAAAGGTCAAATGAAAGTCTCCTAAATCAAGGGGACATTGACGAGCCCTAAGAAAAAAACAAAGATGGATAAAATGAAAACCTAGGGGGGCTTCGGTGGGATCAAGACTTAATTAGTCAAGAGAGGAAGACGAGCATTAACGCCAAAGATAAATAGACATAAAAGCAAATAGAAAAGGTACCTCAAAATGGACAATACTTCCCCTTTAAAGAAACCTTGAACAAGGGCAGAAGAATAGAAAATTTCAAACTCGTAGGATGAAGATTGACGGGCTGCAAATTGGGGAGAACACGATTGCATTTATAGATAATGCTTGTTGTACCTTAACCGTCAGATCACCAGGGATGATCCATGCTGTTGGATGAGTGCACTGATTGAGGAAAAATGGATGTGATGTGATAGGTTGTACGAATGAATTAATGATGGCGTGAGGCTCAATAAAGTGAGAAACAAATCGGTAGCATGTCAAGTGTTTCTAGTGACCTTTTGGATTCCCAACGCTCGAGCAAACCAACGGGCTAGGGAATGAGGGGGCAGATGATACTGATGCATTTGGCTAGAGACAATGACCAGAATAAATTAGTCGACCCAGACTACCTGCGAACCTGCCACCATCATCGAGTCAGTAGGCATGCTTGACGCATATCACTACTGCCGACTAGGAAAAATAAATGTAGCGAGAAACACATACTGATCGCCCAGTGAGAATGTACGAAGCCATCACAAACCATGCTCCACGATGCCGATTGAGAGATAAGTACTAACCCGAATGCAATACTGCCAACGAAGTTATATGTTTGACCAATTGTTGTTGAGCAATGAGGCAACTAGGAATGAGAAACAACCATGAGAGAGAATCTTGCTTCACCACGTGGGATTCATGCCCACGTTTTCCCTAACTTGAGGAATATTCCTGACGAGATCATGTGGTTGTACAGAGTCCTAGCCTACGATCTCGTAATAGAAAAGGCATCCACCTATAAAAGAAGGAGGAGAGGAGAAGAAAAAGGAGGTAAGAAAACTTTAATTGATTCAATAAAAGAAAACTAAAAAACTAACTTGATTGTCAAAGAGGTGTAGGTTGGCACCACATCGACGGTCATCACCCTTCTGTTGGTAAGCGAGTAGATGAGGAGCTCCTTGGAGGGGAATGACCAGTGGACCATCTAGGTGAGCTGATTTCCGGTATCATCACACATAAAACGTGGGCAATATGCATGAATCTCCTTGGGGGCTAACTCCATCATAAGAGACTTTCTAGAAGCAAGTAAATCCTCAAGGAGTTCTATATTATCTTTAAGATTTCATCCAACACTTTCTCTTTGTTTGAGTTAAGTTTTCTAAAAGTATTCTTGTTTCAATCTTTGAGTGTTCTTTTGATATATTTGAGTCTTTGACAGAATTTGAACCCTTCCCTTCCAGATGCATAGCATTCCTTCCACCAAGAGTCCATGCTAGACTTAGTATTGATGACAATGGGCTAGTGATTGGAGAGATATCCATGGTTTTCCATTTTGTGTAATGGTCCCTCTAAAGTTTTTTCTTCTTGTTCATCCAAAGGTCTCAGACAAGGTGACCCGCTCTCACCCTTCTTATTCTCTTTAATAGTTGATTCCCTCAGTGCTCTTCTCTCCTATGCTACTCGGGTTAATCTAGTTGTGGGCTTGGATGTAGAGTGAACAAATGGCCTCTCAAGTACTTTGGCCTTCCTCTAGGGGGGCATCTTCACCTTGAGAAATTTTGGGATCTAGTTGTAAAGAAATTTGAAAAATTGCTCGCTACTTGGAAAAAAATCACACACCTTTTTGGGTAGCTGAATTATTCCTATTAAAATAGTATTATCCAACCTTCCAGTTTATTACTTGTCTATATTCTTTTTTCCTGTCAAAGTGGCAAAGAAGTTTGAAAGAATTCAATGAGATTTCTTATGGGATGGAGGGGGTCCTAAACAAGATCACCTTCTCAATTGGGGGAATGTATGCAAGCCAAAAGCTTTGGGTGGTTTTGGGATTGCGAACATCATTATGAAAAACATGACATTTCTTGGGAAATGGATTTATAGATTAACTTTGGAAGAAAGAAGTTTATGGCATTCTATCATTCTTTTCAAGTATGGTTCATTTCAAAATGGGTGGGACTCTAATTCAACATCAATTCTGAGAGGGTCAGTTATTTGGAAACACATTATTGCCACTCGTCCTTTGGCCTATCCTCATCTTTTATTATTATTATTTTTTTGTCATTGGCAATGGGAACCAAGTTAAGTTTTGGACAAATTTCTGGATCAGGAGTTATCTCTTGCATCCTGATTCTCTCATCTTTTTTTGTTGCATCCAACAAATTGACATTTATCTCAAATATCCTCTCTAACTCTCCTCATGGTTTCTCTAAGAGCTTGCTATTTTCAAGAGACCCTCTTGACTTAAAACTTGGTTACATCTCTTCTCTTTACGACTCTCTTGAGCAATTCTGCCCCTCTTGTACTGATAAGTACGTGTGGACCCTTGACTCTTCTGGTTTTTTCTCAGTTAAATCTTTTTTTTAAAGATTCTTTCTTTTCCCTTCCCTCTTTCCTCCCCTTCTTTTCCTGATAATTTGATATGGAATGGCCTCTTCCCTCCTTAGGTGAAAGCATTTCTATGGATTGCAACTCTTTGCAGGATGAATACTATGGATATTCTACAAAAGAGGCGTCCTTACATGAAGTTGTCTCCACATATTTGTGTTCTTCACATGGATGATGGAGAGTTAGGTGCTTATATAATGCTTTATTGTTCATTCTCTAGAGGCATTTAGGATCATTTTTCTTTAACTTTTTCCTCTTGCTTGGGTCATGCCTTCTTTTCCTCTTGATCTTTTAAGGGAATGATGCATCCCAATCCCTCACTTAAGAGGAAAGAAGTTATGGCTAGCCATCACTCATGGCATTTGGAAAAAAACACAGCAGGAGGATTTTTGAGGGGATTTTTAGAACTTTTCCCAAGGTCATTGATTTCCTTACATTTGAGGTTGCTTTTTGGGCTATGGCTTCAAAGGAATTTCATGGTATTTTCTATTGATGAGTTCACGAGGGATTGACATTATTGTTTTATCTCTTTAAGGGCTAATCCTATTGTTTATTGATTTTTCCTTTTATCTGACCCTCTCGGTCGCTGTATCTTCTTCTTGTCTTTCCTTTCTAATGAAATAGTTATTCATAAAAAATGATTCTCCTTTGGGGCCATTGACAAATAAGAAAGAAAAAAAAAATAGAGGCAGTAGCCTCAATACAAGGATAATATATATGAATCTCTCTCTCTCTCTCTCTCTCACACACACACACACACACACACATGCATGCACATACACATATGTTAGAATAATATTGGGAGTCTGAAGATTCTTAACTTTGTAGCACTGACCTGAATTGCTATGTATCCATGGACTTGAAGGAGTATCGACCGCTCATACTTCAGGTCTTTTCTTGTGTTGTAAGTGCCATTATTGATGAGAAATGTAAAACTTCATGTGCTCGGTCTTTTTTTTTTCTCCCTCTATTTTTTTCCCTTTCTTTTATCATGCATGTATATGGAGGTGATTAATTTGTTTTAGACTTCTCCCATGTTAAGCTCACATTATAAATAAATGTTTAAACTCCCACAAGATCAGGGGATGTGAAGCCCAAAATTCTTCTTGAACTGTCAAAATATTAGGGAAAGCTTGTATTGTTGGGCTCATACTTAATTGCCATGTTTTCAATAGAAAATTCACATAGGGCCAAATGAATTAGTACATCATTCAGTACGCAAATAATTGCAAAACATGTAGTAACATCCCTTTTTACAATTCCTGCAACTATATTGAATTTACAAGAATAAGCATGTATTACCTAGCAACAGGCATACTTCTTGACTTGAATATCTTCTTGCATCTTGCAAAGGTTCTTGGATGTGTAGAACTTTGAAGAAGATGATGCTTCTTGAATGCTTGAGAAAACTTATGTAGAATAAAGAGAATGAGAAATTGATGAAAAGTACCCCAAATGTATGAAGTTGGGTTTATATGGACTTTGGTTGATGTAGGCCCCTACTAGGGCTTGTAGTTGGCCAGCTATTGAGGATTTTTTATCCTTGTAGAAGTGTAAGTCAACAATTGCTGTCTTCTTGAGGTTTGGATATTGCAATCGAATTTGTGTGTATTTGATAATTCTATTTGATGCTAGATCAATGGTTGAGATTTGAGCTTTTGATCATGTAGGAATGCTACTGTTGCTCTTTTCTAATCTCATCCTTGTTGACTTCTGATAGAATTTGCAGAGATATAAGAGACTTACTATAGATTGTATCATTGTTGATGTATGATTGCTCTTTGGATGATCTATACAAATTGGAGAAGTTATGCGTGAACTAGATTGTTTCTTCACACTTTTGGATGTATTAAGAGTTTAAAAGCACCTCAGTCGCGATTACTTTGACAACCATGAATGAACAGTTGCAAATAAGCCATTCAGTCACGAATGAGTTTGTTCAGTCACGATTAAGAGGTGCTTTAGTAAATTGGCTCTTAGTTGCGAAATTGTGTGTCAACAGTTGGTTGACCACAATAGAGGCTCCCAATATCAAACACAACAAATTGGGAAGGGAACTCGGCAAAGGAAGGGGGAGGTCTACGAAGACAATAATACAAAATGCTGTTAATAGTCTATTTTTTTTATAGGGGTAGTTTAGGTATTTCATAATTTATTTTTTTCAGTTTCAAAACATTTTTAGACTAGCGGAAAGTAGGTAAGATAACATCCACATTTAGTTTTTAACCAGAATCTTTTTGATAGGTTTTTTGGTATTTCACAAAAATGAAGGGATAAAATGAATATTGTCCAATATTTCAAGGGTATTTTTTGTAATTAACCCTTAATTTTTGTAACAGGTGCTGAAAACACTTGTTGCACTTATTTCAAAGGATCCGGAATCTTGCCAGGATCCTTTGTAGCAAGTAAAAATACATTAATGTGAAACTATTCTAAAAAACATGACACATGCATACAAAAAAATTAAAATTCCAACCAGATTTGGATGGGAGTTAAAATTTTTTTGTATATTTGTTCTGCAGTAAACACTTGTTGCACGTTAATGTAGTTTAAATTACTAGAAGATCCTGGATCAACTAGAGTCTATATGTTCTGCATTAAGTTAAAATGCATTGATTAATCATTAATGTGGAACTAGTCTAAAAAACATGACATGTATACAAAAAATCAATATATAATTCCAATCAACTTTGGGCAGGAGTTTAACATTTTTGTATATGTATTGTGTCGTAAACCTCATTGTGATTAAGCTCATGAAACATAACAAGTTGGTTGAGAGTAAAGTGTTGAAAAAGCGATCATGAAAAATAACAAGTTGGTTAGCCAAGTTGTTAAATAAACTTTTGGTTTGGTCGGCTGTTGGTTGCTGTAATAAGATCCAACCAAATCTGACTGTTTATTAAACAGATTTATTTACACTAAACTGCACTCATTTGTTAAGATTGAGCCAACGGTAAAGGTTGTCTACATTGGGTCTTGTAATCCCTTAGGCGCCATGCAATCCCTTCTTAGAGGGCTGAAACGTTAATCCACATGGTCCATTGGATGAGCCACATAGGTTGACCAAGTATAATGCCCCAAGCCAGGTAAAAGAGCAATGCCATTTTAAGGCCCGCTATAAACGAATAGCATTGTTGTTGGGGGGTATTTGAATGAGTTGAAGCACGTAAGATAGTTTTATAGATAGATGAGAGTAAAGTATTGTTTCTTAAGCCAAGAAATTCAAGTTTTCATGGACCTAATTTATATGTAAAAATCTAAATTTGAATTTACAAGATAGTCCTCCATGGGAAAGACCTTTTTGGATGAAGTAGTAGTCCAAACAACACCAACCTACCAATGGGCTTGTTTCAATTCACATATGCAGGAAACCGGTTTGGATCCTCTCCGGCCTCCTTATGGTCTGTTAGGACCTGTCTGGCCTAACAGGTTGACACGTTGCCGAAATAAGAGGTCAGACAGGATTCAAACCACCTCTGTTTGATGATGTGTGGACTTGTTAGGCCAGACTGGTCCTAACAGGATCAAAACCGGCAGGAAACAAACATTTTGCTTTTAATACTTCTTCCTTCATAGCAACCAAATAAAAAAAAGAAGATTTTTCATTTGAGAATCCTAAGAAAGATTGGGATTCACATGCAATGAAATTTATGACATCCGTGATGATGATTTGGCTAAATTATAGGGACCACTCAGATCCTTTACTGCAGTTAAGGTCATGCAGGTGTCCTGCATGCAAGCAACTGTAGTGCAATGTGTCTCGCCCTGCATGACTTTAACCCTTTCGGATTTGGTACCCATGCCCAGATGCGAAAGAGATGCTAAATCACTTTTTCGGGACTGATGTGTCAGGCCCAGGTGTTTTTAGTACCACTTTCGCACCTACGCATGGGCACAAAAGCCGAGGCAGACTTTAACTGTAGTAGAGGATCCTGACTACATCGGGACTGGTAGATAATTATCTTGAACAATGATTTTCTGGGTGATGCACAGTGCCTATAAAAAGAGATTCAAATGGATACTTACAATAACATTGATGAAACACATTCAAATCCAATATAACAAAGGGAGCAAATGTTCTAATCCCAATTTGTATTCTCTCCCATGATCCCAGACACAAAGGCTGGGTAGTATGGTTTTAAAACACAAGCAGATTATTCTAATCGAAGTCTGATCATAACCTTATTTCTAAGTATAGTTATTAAACCCGATTATCGTTAGTAACAATATTCCCTCATATAAATATCCTAGGTATCACCAGGTATCACTACCAACAATATAAGAGATTGTACATTTGTTCAGCGCATGTAAGAGATATCAATGGGTCTTAACCAAAGCCCTAGTACTGGTCGGAAATAAAGAGAAGATTGGAAACGCTTTCCTGAGGATGGAGGCTGCGAGATTTGTGTAGAGAGGAAGCTGCAAGAGTACAAAGATGGAGACAGGGAAGAAAGCAATTACATAAAGGAGGAGTGTGATGGACCTCTTATTCATATTTATGGTGAGAATAACTGTTGCAGCAAACGCCAACATCATTGTTGCTATGGAGAAGAGGAGAAGTGTGAATCCGAGCGTCAACTTGAGAGGCAGAGATTGATGGAAATTTTTTAAATGAAACGGGGATGTGAGAATTGAGAGGAACAAGACAACTGATGTTAAGGAGCTTGCTAGGGAGATTACATCCATGACGGTGAATACCAAGAAGAAAGGCTGGTCAAGGAGGATGGGAAGGCCAGTTTTTCCGTCCAAGCCACCAGGTATGGTGTAAGCGGCGGCGAAGGCAACAGTGGCAATGAGAACTGAGACCAGCGAGCTTGACTCTGAGGTGTGCTTCATCCATTCTTGGGCTTCCCCTAGG
>JAOXJP010231654.1:0-10597 GCA_025762735.1 Platanus orientalis | reverse complement strand
GAGTAGGGTATTCCATGTTTTTCTCTCTCAACCACTCACATGGGGTGAGCATTCTCCCTTATCTTCTCTCTTCTTTCCTTTCTTATTTAATCTTCTTTACTTCTTGTTTTCTTGAGTTTTTTCTTTAATTTCTACTTTTTTTTAATTTTATTTTATTGTTTCCTTTTCTCTTCTTTCTCACTCTTTTTTTGTTCTTAATTTCATCTTTCTTCTAATTCACTTGATTTCTATATGGCCCTTGTAGTTTATCCCTAATTGTTGTGGAATCCTTTTTAAAAGGGGATCCTACATCACTGCTACTTCAGCATGTGTTCTCTATGATTGGTAGTTGATGTCTGTATTTTTTTCCTAAATGTTCAAAGTGGTTTCAGCAGCTTATCATGCAATAGTTTGTTGTGTGTTTGGTTTGGGATTGTTTGAAGTACTTCCGAAGGTCTAAATGAGCCTTCTATTGCAGTCTACTTGCTTGTCTAATGGAGTGCCTTGTGGTTGTTGTTTGTGGCCAGACGTCTACATACATATTTATTGTCGTAATTTGGGACTGCAACAATATTATTCTTTAGCCAAGTTGCTTTACTTTCAGCAATAATGCTTGGTGGTTGCTGATAGTGTGTTAAGTGCCTTTGAATTACGAAGCTTTGGTAGATCAGCCTCTAGGATACTTGCCTTGTTTGACCTGGACATGGAGTTCGACTATTGTTTGGCTTGGGTTTGGGCTCTTGTGATTATTGGCAACGGTGCAATTGGTTGTGATTAAGCTCTTGGTTTGTGTTTGGCTATGATCATACTCCAGTTATTGTTCTTCTTACACATATGTCTACCTCTAGTTCTGTTTTTTCTCCAGAAGAAATTGCCTCTATACGACGATTTATGGCATAGTTTCAACATGATAGTGTTCCCTCTACTTGTTCTAGTACACTTTTGTCTCTTCTGGTAGCCATTTACCCAATCATCCCTGATTGATACAGGAACATCTCATCATATGACAGGTATGTCTAGCCTTCTTTCTTCTTATCGTATTTGTTCTAACAAAGACAAGGTACATATAGCAGATGGCTCCTTGTCTTCTATCATCAATACTGGTTGTACTCCTCTTACATCTCCTTGCCTTTATCTTTTGTGTTTCATGTTCCAAATTTTAAGTTGAACCTTGTTTCCATTAATCATATTACCAAAACTTTGAATTGTAGTATTACCCTTTTTTTTTTCCTTCATATTGTGTTTTCCAAGACTTGAAGGCAAGGAAGACTCTTGGTAAAGGCCATGAAAATCAAGGGTTGTACCTTATGAATATATGCTCCTTTGTTGCTTCTACAATGCAATAGACACCATCACCTATAATTCAGTAGCTACCTCCACCGTCTACTCTTTCTCTATATGCTCAGCTTCTTTGGTGGCATTCTCATCTTAGCCATATCTCATTTCCTATGCTATTAAAATTATTTCTGCGATTATGTTCTTCAATTTCAAATTCCATTGTGAAACATGTGAATTGGTCAAACATTGTCATTCTTCCGATTCCACGAGTATGAGTCGTAGTTATTTACCATTTTTCCTTGTTCATTCCAATGTGTCTCACCTGCTCCTGTTAACTCCTTATTTGGTTTTCGTTATTTTGTGACCTTTATTAAAGATTACTCTAGGACTACTTGGATTTACTTGTTTAAATCGAAGAATGAGGTTTTTTCCACCTTCAGTTGTTTCAAACCCAATTTAACACTAAGCTCAAGATTCTTCGTTTCTATAATGGTGAGGAATATATGTCTCATGGTTTTTCTTCTTATCTTTCTCAACATGGCATCTTTCATCAAACTATTTGTCCTAGTACACTCAAGTAAAATAGAGTAGCTAACAGAAAAAACAAGCATCTCCTCAAGATCACTCATGCCTTGCTTTCCCATATACATGTTTCCCAAGTTTTCTGAGTTGATGCTCTTTAAATTGTTGCTTACTTGATAAACTTAGGGCTATCAACAGATCAAATACGAAGCAAATATGCCATTATTCGTATTCAATTCATTTAGTTTATATAAACAATCAAATTTGAACTGATATTCGACGATTATTTACAAAAGAGCTTCGAAAACATTTAACTAACTGAATATCAGATATGCATCTAAATATCCGGAAAAAAAAAAATGAAGTAGAAGAAGCCTACAGACAAAAAAAAATGAAGAATCCTTTTTTTCCACCTTTTTGAAAAAAAAAATCAATAATTTTTCACCGAAATCTTCAAATCTTATGCATATTTGAAGGAAAGAGAGGAAGAAAAGAGAAAACGAAAAAGAACTCCCCCATCGCCATCGTCGAGGTAAGTCGTTGTTTAAGTGTGGTTGCTTGTAGATCTCATGCCTTCTTTGGTTGTGAATGGACCAAGTCGTTCCCCATCTCCCTCTTCCTCTGTCTCTCGTCTCCACTGATTAGTGAACAGTGAGTAACCCATTGCTCAATGAAGAGATGATTAGGGTTTTACCTCACTTTGAGTTTTTTACTATAATACCCTTAAGCTCACATATGATTTCTTGAAATACCCTTATGGCCTTGTAATATGTTTCAAATAAAAAAGGGCGACCCAATACATGAGGCTCCCGCTAACGCGGGGTCTGAGGAGAGCAAGATGTATGCAGCCTTACCTCTATTTCTAAAGAAGTTGTTTCCATGACTCGAACCCGCACCACTAGGGATGCTAACAGTAAAAGATGAGAGATACATTCAGCTCTATATACTATATAATAAATTTTATAAAAAAAATGTTCTATATACTATATAATATATTTTTTTTAAATATATATTATATAACATAGTATACGTTATTAAACTCTCTCTCTCTCTCTCTCTCTCTCTCTCTCTCTCTCTCTCTCTCTCTCTATATATATATATATATATATATATATATATATATATATATATTTTATTGAATATCGTTCCGGACGAATATTTGTCAAAACGGATGATTATATAAAGTATTTAGTTCATTTATAAACGAGTTGAATATAGATGCATCCATATCCTCTTTAAGCAAACCGAAAACAAACTGGATATCAAATAATCGACAACCCTAATGAACCATATGCCCTCACATATTCTAGGATTTAAATGTCCCATTGAGCTTCTCTCGTATTCTTCTCTCAAGTCTTCTCTTCCTCTTAAAGTGTTTGGTTACATTTTCTATGTTCATATCCTTAAGTCTAATCGCTCCAAGTTGGACCCAAGGCCTCCTTAGGTATGCTTTGAATCAAAAGGGATACATCCATTTACTCGAAAGTGCATTGTCTTCATGGATGTCACCATTCATGAGACTGTTTCCTTCTTTTCCCCTAGCCATCATATCTTTAGGGGGAAAATAGAAATGAAGGGGAAAATGATTTGGCTCTTCCCTTACCTGTTGTTTCGTATGCTTTTGATGTTGATGGATATCGTAACAGGGGGATAGAACAAGTAGCCACTCACAAAGAGAGAGATCTAAATGGAAACCACCCAAAAAAAGGCTTGGGTGCTAAATTTCACTCGTGTGTTTGTTCGACGCAAGCAAAGGGTTGGCCTTGTCCCTGAATCCCATATGCCTCTCCAATTGGTCTATTCGTCCTCAAGTTAGCTCCTCATATGCCTCATGATGATTCTCATCTTCCTATTGCTATTAGGAAGGGTACTTGTTGTTATACCCAACATCATATTGATAATCATGTGTGCTATGATTCTCTGTCTCCTGAGTTTAGGGATTTTTCCATTTCCTTGTCCTCTATTTCTATTCTATGCAATGTATTCCAAGCCCTATCCCAACCTCAATGGAGAAGAGCGATGGAGAAGGAAATGTCGGTTTTAGAGAAAAACAAAACATGGGATGTTGTAGATCTCCCACGAGGGAAGAATCGGTAGGTTGCAGATGGGTATTTACTATGAAATTGAAACCTAATGTCATGGCGAGAGGTACAAGACCAGATTAAGAGAAAAGGGCTATACATAAACATATGGAGCTCATTATCAGGAAACTATTGCTCCTATAGCAAAGATGAATTTTGTTCATATCTTCATCTTTGTTATTGCCAATTAAGGATAGTCCTTATTCTAAATTGATGTTAAGAATGCATTCCTACATGGAGACCTTAAAGAGGAAGTTTATACGAAGTTAACTCTTGGTTTTCAGCACTCTATAGGCAAAGGAAAAGTATTTTGACTAAAACATACTCTCTATGGCCTTAAGCAATCTCTTAGAGCATGGTTTAAAAGTTTTGTAGTGTCATGCTCAAGAATGGATATAAAAAGTGTCAAGCGGATCACACCCTCTTTGCTAAGCATAAAAAAGGGAAGGTGATAGCCCTCTTTATCTATGTAGATGATATTGTAGATACATGTGATGATCAGTGTGAGATCAACAACTTGGAACGTTTTCTTAGCAAGAAGTATAAGATCAAGGACTTAGGGCTTCTCAAAATTGAAGTTGCTAGATCCAAGAATAGGATCTTCCCCAGGGCAAATATGTGTTAAATCTTCTCCAGGATTCTAGGATGTTATTATGTAAACCTTGTGAAACTCATATTGAGTCTAACCACCACATATAGGCAGATGAGGGCCACCGACTCATTGATATTGGTCGTAACCAGATACTTGTAGTGAAGCTTATTTATTTGGCCTTGACTAAACCAAATATCTCTTATGTCATTTAAGTGGTCAGTCAGTTTATACAGGCCCCTACAACAAAGCATCTTGAGGCAACGTATTGTATTCTTTGATATTATAGAAGAATCTAGGTCAAGGACTCTTATATGAAGAATGATAGAATCTTCATGTGGAAACCTTTATAAATGCAGATTGGATAGATTCGGTGTTTGATAGGAGGTCTACTTCAAGTTACTGCACCTTTATGGGAGATTTTCTTGTTACTTGGTGTTGCAAGAAGCAACCAATTGTAGCAAGATTGAGTGCAGAAACGGAGTTTCAAGTCATGGCACATGAGATCTGTTAGATACTATGGATATGTGGCTTTCTTAGAGAGTTTGGATTCAAGTCTCAAGGTCCTTTGTGGTTGTGCTGTAACAACAGACATTAGAAGCATTTCTCACAATCCTATCCAACATGATAAGATTAGGCATGTTGAGGTTGATAGACACTTCATCAAGGAAAAGTTATAGACCAAATAGATATGTATTCCCTTTGTGAAGACTAAAGATCAGTTGGCCGATGTAGTCCTAGTTTTAGTAGTATTGTTGGCAAGCTTGGTATGCACAATATTTGCATACCAGCTTAAGGAGGAGTGTTGATGTACATTGGAATATAATAGAATACAATACGTAAAGGTAAATGAGTTCTTAGGTGGTATAAGGGAATACTTTGAATACCCACAAATCTATTGTGGATGACCTACCACATGTTATTTCTTAGGTGGGTTTAAGGGAAAGTTGAGGTCACTGCACATAATTCTCTCTTTCATGGACTGAATCTCTTCTACACACTCTACTGAACTAAGGCATTTCAAGCTCAAATTGAGATGGGATCAATTGTAGTCAGAGAAATTTGGGTCTTGCACATCACCAAATTAGATATGCAATTTGACAGGGTATCCATCTGCTTCAGTAGCCACAAAAGAAACTCTTCTTGTTGGCTGTCTATGAATCTCCATTTACAGTTTCTGCAATTTCGAATTCCCATGGTGCAGAAAACTTAGTGTCCAATACCGAACTGATGTAAAAATTATCAACAGAAAGAATAGAGTCAACAAATGGGATAGATTAGTAAGCATGAGTCAAGATTTTGAATAAATGAATCAGCTTGACATAATGCAGCCGTGAAATTTTGGGAATATTTTAAGGGTTCTAGGTATCAAACTATAGATGAAAGTTAGGGATGAAGGGTTTTGGGTGGTCAACTATGAAGGTATAAACTAACACTCTAATAAACTGATCAAAATCAAGGATTAGTGTTTAATATGAGTAAATGCAGCATAAAGGGTAAAAATAAGAAAGAAATACACAGGAAAAAAAAAAGACAATTTTAATGGAATAAAAACCAGTGGACTCTAGGAATTAACACCTTCAAACTCTTAAAAGCATTAGCACATCCAAGAAAGTGGGAAAATGGCATTAGCACCACTTCAACAAGCAAAGGCAGCAAAGGATTCTTCATTCATTATTACCAAAACATAATTACAATTTTACAAGGCTTTATATAACCTCCCAAACATAGTAATCCAAACCCTAATAAAACTTGATATTATACCATGTCTCATCCATTCTACATGGGAAAAAAAGAAGAAGAAGAAGAAAACACATTGACTAACAAAATAAACTATAGAAGAAACTAAATAGTACAAGATTAAAATTTGGGACCCAAAAAGCCAAAAAAACCAAAACATCCCTTTCATGGCATCTACAAGAGATTTTGAAAAGACCAAAAGGCTTATAGATGAACCAAGCCAGCTGCAAAGCATAAATTGACACTCTGAATATCATAATTGGACTAAATGATGCCTCTGTTGGCCCCACTTGGAGTTGGAGCTTGACCAGTAACCTTGGAACTGTACTTGGTTTTATTGCTAAGAGCAAGCTAAAATTCCTCGTAGGGCCTTTCTCCATTACCTCCAAGTAGACATATTACTGACCTAGATGTAACTGCTAGAATTGAAATCAAATTAGATCAGTCAATGGATATAATGTCTAGCTCGGTAATTCAGGGATACAACAAAAAAAATGAAATTAATAACAAGAAGAGATTTGCTCCAGTAGTCAAAGGCTCTCAAAATAGATAATACTGAAATGACATTGATCAAAGTAGTGAGAACGTATTTGAGGCATATGATAACAAAGGATGTGAACCTGGATAGAATAGGTGGTGAAACAAGAACGATATATGCTGCTTAAATAGTTGAGACAAGGGCTTGGATGACGTCAATGCATTTTCTTAAATAGTGAAGAGAAAAAATTTATGTACTACAGTCCTGCTCGTGTCTGACCAGGGTTAACACCTCTTACATAGAAGTTAACTTTTCTTTTAAGATGATCTACACTAACATATATTTATAATACAACATCTTGCTTACAAATCATCAAATCACAACTGGTTTATAAGTTAAAGAAAAGCTTACCCATCAAAAAAGGAAAAGGTTAAGGAAAACTTTTATCAAGTCTTGTATAAGCTAGAATTGACATAGTAAAATGATTATTCCTATATCTTTTTTTTTTTGGATAAATGATAATTCCTATATCATCAGATAGAACTCAAGGGTATCACCAGTCTAATGACCAACTAGTCCCACTCTAGTACCAATGCTGATCACATTAGTAATTTGCAAGATTGGCTAAAACACAATTTGAGTAAAGCAGACAGCCATATAACATTCTGAAACACATACAGATGATAGTAGACAGTACACTACTACTTATGGCATTTCCCTTTGCATGCTTATTAACCTCGTGGAACTGCAGGAGTAGGAGCAATGAGGCCAACCATCAAGTGCATCTGCTTGCATTAGAATAATTTGGAAGCACTACCCTTAGGCCCATTTTTGCCACTTGTTTGATAAGCCCTAGGCAGCTACGCGGGACACAAAAGCACTTCTTTGCAGCTGGCTAGAAAAAAGCAACAGTAGCTGAGGTAAAATATTGTATAATCTATTGCCTTTTGCAATGTGCGGATCCTTCTGAAAAAAAAAGAAGGAACCAGCGTATTTCGACAACCCATATAGAAGTGAAGAGCAGCTGATGGGGAAGGTCTTCAGCTGTCCATTCTTTTTTTCTTCAATCCTCAAAAACTCAGAAATGAATGAAGAAGTATCATTTTTTAGGGATCATTTGACGTATAGTATAGATTGTAAATATTTTGTACATGACCCATACCTTAATCCATGAAAAAGAAATTTGTATATTGAACTCAACCCTCTGTTGACAGCATTACAACAAATGGTTACCTTAATTACCAAATCAACTTTTTCTCTTAATCATCATTTTGCAGAAACTACCAGAATAGCCCAAAAAATAAGAAGAAGAAAAGAAAAGAATTGTTGAACACTGTTACTTTAGCAGACGTCATTTTGTTCTGAAGAAGCTACTGCCCAATCAAATTTTGTTATCAAATGGCTCATGTCAAACCTTTCCCTTGTGAATGAACAGACCCCTGGCCATTGATTCCCCCATCTTATCTTTTCGTTTATTTGTTGAAGTCCCAAACATTTTCTTCTCTTAAAAAAAGCTTCTTGCCATTATATAATATAATGTCCAGAGTGTAGTTCATACGCAAGATTGTGTAAAAAAATCAACAGAAATGTTTCATAATTGTACTAATTAGACCAAGAAACAAGCTATTCCTGATGATCCAACCGATGTGAATCATTATCTTATGTCAAATTTAATTATTAGGGGGCTTAAAGTCTTTTACTTTTGTCACTTAATCGGAACAAAATCAAAACTGATTCACATCGATGTCGAAACAAAAGATAACCACTCTTGCTTTGTTTCGCAGAAGCAATTCCCATTAGCTAAGTAATCAATGAGCCTAAACCACCGAAAATCTATATTCAACAATCTGCATAAATTGTTCCAGCCTCACCCATGATTCAATTCAACCAGTAATTAAATGATCGGAAACACTTTGTGATGAGAGAGAGTAAATCCTCCTCCTCCTCCTCCATTAATCCCCACATCACAAAACACAGAATCTAACAAAATTAATTTAGTAAAGAAATACAGGAGGGATTGAGTTAGAAATAAAGAGGGATAAAAGGGATGAAATACCTGAACTCCGCCCTCGCCGAGATCGCAGGGTGTAAGAACGGGACCCAAGTGAGCTCTATCGACGACCACAGGTGCTTGCACACCAAACCCTTTGGTGGGTTGACGAGTTTCTTCCTTGTCCCCACGATTATGATGCCCATCTGCATCAGCCTCTTCATGGTTCACTTCGTGAGCTTCGTCCTTCAAAAACCCAAAAATGCTCGCTATCCTTTTCAGCAATCTCATCTGTGGATGAGCTTGGAGAGAGAGAGAGAATTCGGGTGGCCGTGAGAACTTAGAGGGATCGGATCATCGGAGGAGGTTTCTATGGTTGGGTTCGCGGCCGTTGGACTAACAGAAAGAAGCAGATGGAGGGGACGGTGAGTCGTTCAAGTAGAGGAAAGGATCTCTTGCGCTTCTGACCTTCTAATTTCTGAGTACGATCAGTTTCTGATTGCTTAGGATTGTAAGTTGCAAAACACGTCAATAAAATGTTAAAAATCCCAAGGCTCTTTGGCTAATTGGCTGCAACCACCAAAAAACCTTTTAAAAAAATGAAAGTACATAAATATCCAGTAGCCCTCAAATGGACTCCCAGTTTACCAGGGAAAAAAAAATGACTCCAAGGTAATAATGCACATCTAAGAAAGAATATAATACGACAAGGTAAATAAGCTAATGCTCATTTATCTTAAATAAAGCAATTCTCTCTCCTTGTTTACCCAATTCTCCTGAAACCCTAAGGTTGGAAGAGAGGTTAGAGTTAATATATTTCAATACTCTCCCCTCTGGAGGGATACCTTTGAACAAAAATGAACATGGGAAGCTAGGTGCTATGTCCACAGAATATGTATCCATGCGCACAAAAAGCTTGGAAGAATAATTGCATCCAGAGTGAGATTTGAACTTGTAACCTAAAACCTACTCTGATAACATCTTAAATAAAACAAGAAATCCTCTTAGGATGGACACTCATGAACAATGAACATGGGAGCTAGGTGCAAGTCCATAGAACGTGTATATATGTGTACAGAGAGTCCGAGAGAATAATTGTGTCACTAGGGAAATTATAATTTGCAACATAAAGCATGCTCTCATACCATCTTAAGTAAAACAATTAAATGTCTCTCATAAAACCCTAAGTTTGTAGAAGATATAGGTATTACCGAAATCATGTTCTATCCAAGATGCACCGCTTGCCTCCTCATAGGGGGTGTGGGTGTGTGGCCCACACCCCTGCGAGTGATGCATCCTGGACAATGTATCCTTCCTCTAGGAATTAATATACTCCAACACTCCCTCTCAGTAGGGATAATGAATGCAAAGGGAATAGGTGCAAGTCCATAGACTGTGCATACATATGCACAAAGAGCCTAGGAGAATAATGTGTCAATGGGGAGATTCGAACTCACAACCCAACAACCTCACTACAATGCATTACATAATATTAAAAAACAATACTTAATTTAGTTGTTCTCTCATACATCTAAGACTCAAAACTTGTAAAAAGTAATGGTGAATGTGGCTTGAATTCTACCTTGTGTTTAAAATGCTATTGATGTCTTAGAGAAGTACTGGTGATCAAGCCCTACATGCGATCTGACCCGTTTTCGTAACCTGACCAGCGACACTGTTCAATTCTCTTTTGTGTAACCGCATATATAAGATGCGTTAGGGTTTTCTGAGAGGCATCTCAACTTTGATAGAGAGAGAAAATGGTGGAAGGGTATATTTGGGGCTTAAGGTTTGAAAGCTTGATTTCCTTGTAATCTCCTTGGGCTGATAGTGAAATTTCTTGTTGTCTTCGTCTGTGGATGTAAGCTATAAGCCAAACCACGTATATCGTTGTGTTTCCATGCTTTGTGTTTCTTGTTCACTTTCATATTTCTCTATGG
>JAOXJP010231653.1:0-10597 GCA_025762735.1 Platanus orientalis | reverse complement strand
CATGAAATATTAACTAAAACAGTAAACCAACTCGATAAAGACTCCATCATGTGTCCCAAAGATGTTCCTTCATGTGTTTTCTCATGTGTGGACCCCACCATGACCCATGTGGGTCCCCTAATGTCCACATCAAACCTCCCTTGTTTGAGAAAACTCGACATCCAGTTTTATAAAGGAAAAGGATCAGTAACGTTGGGAAGCTCAAACCACATAGCCATATACCAAATCCTCTCACGATCAGATTATGATGTAATCATGTTCTCTTGTGAAGATCTGATATAGGAAATAGCTCATCTGTCCTCTGATAAGTAGTTGGTAGCGGAAAAACCTCATAATACTCTTCATTAGCCACCTCATATGTAACTATGTCAGAGTTAGATAATCGTAAAAGAACTGGTATATCCATCAAAATAACCTATACCTCTTCCTTAGTAAGAACTTGGTTTTCGTCTATTGGTTGAACATGAACTAGCTCAATAATGTCTAGAAACATCACAAAACCTTAGGCTAGTGTGTCTGTCAGAATGGACTGGATCTTGTCATGTACTGGAACTTGAACCTTATTAAATGATTGGTCACAAACTAGAGCAACAATATCTGAAATCTCCATAGACTCTTGAACTGTAGTGTCTGCAAAGAGAGTCTGAATCTCACTCTAAACCGGAGCCAGAACATCGTTAGTTAACTGTTCACACACTGAAGTAGCAATGTGGCACTCATCTGCAATCTCCACTCGCTCAGTAAACTGACCATCACTAGTTACATCAATCATATCATCACTAGTCTGATCAGAATCTTGCACAACAAAAGCATCACTTTCATTTTTAGACTGGTCATTCACAATAATATCTTTATCTCTAGTCTTGGATTTAGTTTCTTGTACTTCTATATTATGCTTCTCTCCTACAATTTCTAGCTCATCATCATGTACTACAACCCCAGTGTAGAATCAACCACTTTTGATTTCATCTGCTGAAGAGAAAGTTGGATCTTGTCAAGTGAGTCATGAATTCTCTTCCATCATTCCTCGTATGAGTCACTTGTAGAAGAAAATTTTTTTGTCCGTCTTATAATATCATTATGCTCTTTCTAATCTGACATGTCTGAAAGAAGTGGTCCCATAGCAAAAGGTTTGGCTTGGAATTGATACCATGCACCCCTTTCACAAATCTAAAGAGTATTAGATGTCTTGTAAAATTTAGTCATCCTCTCATCCAACCATGTTCTACCTAGAATCAGTGGATGATCCGTAGACAGGCTTCTGTCAATTAGCATCACCAATAAACTCTCCGATCTCAAATTGAATAATAAAGTAGTCATCTCTATAGAAACCAAATGAGCTTGCTTTATAATGTCGAGATAACCTATCAGCAAAATCAAGGGAAATATAGTTGCCTCATAGTGATCACTAAATATGACTCGAATAAGCTTTCCCTGATGAAATATAAAAGGATGTTCCACTGTAAATCCCATTGAAGTCTCAATCAACTAACTGATCATGGCTGGTCAGCAAGCCTTTGGTAAATCTGATGCCTTTTTTAATAAGAGTAACAATGTATGATGTACAAGCAGCTCCAGAAACTAACCCACAAGTAGTATGATGTACAACTGATCCTACATATAATTCAGAACAGTAAACACAATGATAGTGACCTTCAAACAATATAATAAGGACAACCGAACTGATGGAGACAAGTCCCTTTGTATTAAAATTAGTAAATGATAAATGAACTACTGTAAATCTGTTGGCAGAACTTCAGCACCTTTAGAAATAAATATAACAGATAGCATACCCCATATAAACCTTCCACTGATCAAATCAGACCACCACACCAGCACACCAAAGATCCATTATTGCTCCAAAAGGAATCCCTTTGGCAATGGTATAATGTCAAACCATGATCAAATAACGTATCGAACAGGTTCTACTTAGGTGGGGTACAGCAGGGTCAGAAGTTGTATTTTGATGGTCTTGAGACTGATGAAAACACTTGATGTTGGGTTAGTTGTAGGGTAGCACAGCAGGGTATTGTAGGGTTGTAAGGGGGATTAATCAGGTCTGGAACAGGTGCTTATTTGGACAGGATATGGACCTGAAACAGTAGACTAAATAGGGCTGGTTTCAGGGATTAATGCATGGTCAAAATATCAGCCAAAAGTCAGTTGCAGACTTGAGAGCAGTCCTTGGACTTCATTCAGAAACTCAAATCAGCAGTTACAGGCTTAAGCAATTAGGTGTCTGACTCTCTCCAGGGAGATACCCATGAACCAGAATATAAAGCACAATAACCCTTCTATGAACACATGACCAGGCTGCTGCAACTTCACTGGTGGTTCTCCTTTACTTGTAGATAAGCAAATCCTTCGTGAACACACGATTGATGCTGGGACCAATAGTACTCAAGGATGACTCCAGTATAAACACCAAAATCAGTGAGAAAATTCCCACAAAAGATTAACTCCTTAAGATCCCAAGGCCCCGGCTGAATTGGAACCAGCTGGAACCTGGCTTTTGGTGTAGTCGATTATTAGATTACATCACCTCACAGTGATAAACCCCAGTAACCAGCACAGCACACTATGGATGTAGATTAGGGAAGAACTTCAGATGACAGGAATGACTCAGAACCGCATCAAGTTAAGAGTACAACACAGGCTGTCCTGAACAGATGATAGTGCTGGACCAGTCACTTATGTGTGGGGTAACAAGTGTTGGACTGAAGAGTGTTGGTGTATATAAGACTGAAGTAGACTAGTCAGGGATGTGTGGACAGCAAACTGTATGAGGTTATAGCAATGGACATCACAGGAAGCCAACAGATCCTGTTGAATTGTGATACCGTAGGGAAAGAAGTGGGTTGGACTGGTCTGAGACAGCTGAAGGCCAGTACTGTTTGGATTATAGAAGAATAAAGCAAACTGCAAGAAGGATTAATAAAACCAGAACAACGTACAAGTAGTGGATAAGAATGAAGTTTAATCAGGTCACCTTGAGTGAAGGACTGCGCAATAGAAGAGGTCCAGGAGTAGCATTAGATGTTCAAAATCTACAGAGCAGTCTGCTAAGATGATGTCTCTTCAATCTAGGATCAGTCCATCACAATCCCACCAGTGAACTGCCTGTAATCTGGAGGATCATTACAACTTCCAGGCAGTGATAGCAAGTGGGGTCGATCAATACCTCAACTAATTCTCAGTACAGCACTAGCACAGGTCTTCAGAGATGCCTTTAGTCAATCCAAGCAGCAAACACCCAGATACCATATCATTCTATATGGCGACTGAAATCAGTTACTTCTCTGTTTTAATATGCTCCAAGGAACCCAACTTAGTAGAAACTAGTTGGAAATTGGCTCTGATACCAAAATTGATGTAGTACAAGAGAGAGATACTAAAAATTGATGTAGAATAATTCCAAGAGGCTCAAACAATTATGAGAATCAAAGTGCGGAAGCAAAATAATTCAAGACTTGAATTTTAAAGCAATCAAGTAGCCAAAAAATAGGGGAAATCAAGAAATAGAATGGTAGAATAGATGTTGGAATGAAAAGGAACAGAAAAGAATAAGAAAATAAGGAAAAAAGACCCAAAAGGGTATTTCTGTAATTTTCTTATACAAAATCCGAAATTACCAAAATACCCCTCTGATGCGTCAGAAAATTCTGAAATTTTTAGGATGGTTTCTAGCATGTTCAAGGGTTCTACAGTTTAAATTTCATGAAATTCCTATAAGTTTTGATAAGTAAAATTAAAGAATTTTAGAAAATCTAAAGCTTTGTTAATAGGTTCAAGAAGATGAAGCCAAATAAGAAGAAAAAGAGAAATAGAAGAAGAAAAAAAGAAGTAGAAAGAAGATAAAATAAAAGAAGAGAAGAGAAGAAGATAGGATGTACCTTGAAGAAATCACCAACCTCAAACTTGAAAATCACCAACCAAACCAAGTCTTAGGCATTAAGGACTTTAATACTCTTCAAACTTGAAGAAGAGAAGTAGTGTCACTCATGGAGAGTAAAAAAACAACTAAAATTTTTATTCATTCAATCATACCAAGTACAAAAACGTACAACCCATATCTAGGCTCACAAAATCATGAAAATAACCAAAAACCAACTTAGAAACTCTTAAACTACTACCTTACTTGATACCTAAGACTTTCCTAAAGTCAAAACTACTAAAAATTTCACTTTTTAAAAACAAAAAGTGTCAAAATCAAGTCTTTTTAGAGAATTTCGTCCAGCACACTTAGAAGGTCCTACTTTGACTTGTTGACTATCTAATATTACTAAAATACCATTGGCAATAATGCCTTATTATACAAATACCCAAAAACAAAAATTAAAATGGCCCTCATGTCCTAAACTCTAATAACTCATGAAATATTAACTAAAATAGTAGACTAACTCAATAAAGACTCCATCATGTGTCTCAAAGATGTTCCTCCATGTGTCTTCTCATGTGTGGACCCCACCATGACCCATGTGGATCCCACGTGTCCCCTAATATCCACATCAATTATTCTTATTAATTTGGTGTTAGCTAATCTCCCAACTTACTTCTTTTCTCTTTTATCTATTTCGGCGATGGTTGAAAAAGAGATCAAAACATACTAGAGGCAGTTTCTTTAGGGCAAAGGCAAGCAGGGGGATGGTCTGCATTTAGTGGCCTTGGACAAGGTTTGTAAGCCAAAGAGGCTTGGGGGCCTTGGCGTCAACAAACTAAGGGATGTAAATAAAGCCCTTTTTGCTAAATGGTTGTGGTGCTTTAGCCAGGTAAAAGAGAGCTTGTGGCGCAAAGTAGTGGTGGAGAAATATGGGCTAGCCAGTGAATGGGAAACCAAAAAATCATCATTTCCATATGGTTGTGGACGTTAGAAAGCAATCATGAATCTCCAAGCAGACTTCAATAAAGGGACTAAAGTAGATGTGGACTCGAGCTATAGAACAAAATTTTGGATGGATAGTTGGTGCTCTATGAGACTGCTCATGTTGAAATATCCAAACATCTATAGACTAGCTAGGAACATCTATTGTTGGGCGCCTTCAGGGGCGCGTGGGGTTTGGCATGTAGACATCCAGAGAGGCCTAAATGATTGGGAAGTTGTAGACATGGCAAATTTGTTAGGAAGGGTGGACCCCTATTGTTTGAGATCGAAGTTGGAGGATTGTTTACGTTGGTCCCTATGGGATATTCTCAATCAAATCATATAGGGGGATCCATTGGGCGGGGATAGAGAAGGAATAAATCTGGTCTACTATTTGGAAAACCCCTAGTCCATCCAAAGTAAACTTCTTTTCATGGACCATTGTCAAGGGTCACCTCCCCACTATGGACTTACTTCAACACAGAGGTATGATTATCATTAATGCTAGTCCGCTATGTTTACACGAAACAGAGAGTATCGATAACATCTTCATACATTGCCCCTATACTATGGAGATTTTGCAATTGTTTTTGAAGGAGATAGGTTTATCTTGGGTTTTCCCTAACAAGGTAGCCTCAATGATTGCTTCTTAGAATATTAGAAGAGTTTCCTTGAAAGGTTGTTCTCTTTGGAAGCTTGTCTGTCCGACAGTGTGTTGGCTCATATGGCTTGAACATAATAGAAGGGTTTTTAAAGATTGCAAGCAGCCGGCCTATAATATCTTTTGCGAGGCAAAGGAGTTAGCTTGTTTTTGGGGATCAAATTGTAAGAATATGGGGAATTGCTCTCCGTTGGATTTGAAAAGGGAGTGGGGATCTCTTTTCTTTTGCTTTTAGTTTCTCTTGCCTTTGTTTCTTTGTAGTCTTTGGGGATTTCTCATCCCTTTTCTCTTAATGAAATTTTACTTTATCAAAAAAAATTTAAAATAAATAGTATAGCTTTTAAGTTTTTTAGTACTTTATCAAGTTTATTCACTTTATTGTATTGTAGTTGAAGTTATTGATTGTAACTTATTATTATTTGTTTTATTATCGTTTTTTGTTTCTCGCTTCCCAAGGATTTATTGTGCCTTGCTTCCTGCTTCTCGCTCTAGTAACTATGGTCCCGGAGCCCCAGTTCAATTTGTTAGCCCAGAAGGAACACAAGCTGGGGATGCGCAAGCACCCTAACTAATAATGGCAAATTACAGCCCTTCTTCCAAGGATTCTGATGCAGTACAACTCAAAAGATACCAAATTTGATGCAGCACACAAGCTCCAGAACTTTTAATAAATCCAATGGGGATCACATGAAAATAATGTTAAGGCTATGGACTGAAATTCTACAGTGAACTCTCAGTCTGGTTTTATAATTTCGGAGTCTGGGTATGACTGGTAATTATGTGGGTATCATGTGAGTGTGGACTAGTGCAATCAGGGTCAAACACAATTTCTGATTTGATATAAAACAGCAGGGAAGTATATTGGTAAGAATGGGTTCATCTAGGGATGAATACATGGACAAATTAGGGACTGGGCAGCATGGTAAGAGTGTGATAATATGATTCAGGACAGACATCAAACAGTGTATGTACAAAAGTTTTAGAGGCTGTGATGGGGACTAGGCAGCATGGTATGAGTGTGATAATATGGTTCAGGACAGACATCGAACAGTGTATGTGCAAAAGTTTTAGTGGCTGTGATGAAAATGTTTGACAAGGTTAATAAGGTGGGAATCAGGAGACTCATTGAACTAATGCATAAAAGGTGTAGCATAGGGCTGTGTTATACAGTAAGATATCAATCTATAATACAGACTTATTCATATCTCCATCAGCATACAGCCATACACATGCCATTGATTCAGGCAAAACACAGTCTGCAGGATCAGTAGATGTAAAGAACCACAGATCATTCATTCATATGGGAACCATGTGGTTTGTAATGGTGTTCCAAGAATCCAATCAGAGGATCACACTCAACAATAGCAACCCTTTTTGATGAAGTATCTTCAACCCAGAAGAAGCATACAGCAATGTATGTCTGGTCTGTTGCTGCTGCATGTACTTAATCAGGTAAGAAACAGATTTCAATCACAGGAATCATTCGAAAGATCTCCTCCAAGGTGGCCCATCACGGCCAGATTTTTCTCTCTATCACAACCATGCAGCACCCCAACCATCACCTAGCCAGAGGCAGCATTACAGCCATTTGAGCCCTTCTTTAACCCACTGACATGCCCCACATGCACTAACAAGGACACTCATTGCATCACCACGACATGCTCACCAAGAGCCCTGATACGTCCAGCCCATATTTGACCAGCCCACAAGCTACTTCATTGCATCACCACGACACTCATCCTGCCCGTAGGGTCCCTCGTGTCATTGTTGCATGTGCACACAACTAGTCAGCTATCTCAACGCCCATGTTGTGCCATCAAAGTGCATCTCTAATGACCACAGAGTCCATAACGCTCCGCTTGTAGCACTGAAGGCCTAGTATGCCTACAGCACATCCTCGAGTTGTCGCTCAAGCCATAAAGCGCACCAACGACCATGGCACCTTATGAGGGCACCATGTCATTTCACGCAAGACGTCGCCTCGAGTCTTGCTATGCCACCATTGTGGTAATCCAAGACCAAACTAGGATTTTTCCCAGCACTAGGACCAAGCACACCCAAGTGCATGACCACAGGATAGCCCACTCGACAACCTTCGTGCCACCACTGTCACATACCGCATGCTAGTAGTGCACCCATAGGAAAACTACCAGCTCATGCCAAAAGCGCAATGCCACCCACACCTAGGGCCACAAGCATTACCCCATAAGGGAACCCAACCCTCATAGAAACCCAAGGTCACACCTCTATGCAAGTCTAAAGTCACCCCCAACCCATGTTGGGGATGCCTCGCAATTTAAGCTCATGCGGAATAGGAGCATGTCCGTTGTGCTGCCAATACCTTGACATGCCTTCTCCCCATGTCAATGGCTTGGACGTTTCCAAGCACCCATCGCTCCTCAAGGTGTACACTAAGCACTTCATAGATTGCCAGAAGGGAACATCCCCCCAGAAAATCATATTGTATTTATTTACAGTATCACCATCTTGCACTACCTATGGAAATGTCACCGTGCCATACACAAGGTCGTCGTGCCGATGATCACGCCAAGACATGTTTGTGACATTCTCCCCCACTTATCTGGTTAACGCCCTCGTCAACACCACCACACAAGTGCTCACTTCAGCTTGCACACCCCTTCCTTACACCTCGATCACCCCAAATTATCGCCCAATACCGCACTAAACTTAGCTCGGAAACCCTGTACATTGCCCACTCCTTAACTGACCCTGATCTTCAAGACACTCCAAGTGTCGTTGTGCACTCTCCGTTGCACACAATCACACCATTGTACACGGTCCATCGTATACGTGCACGATTTGTTGTGCACCAATGTCCACCCATGGACGCTTGCTTGACCCAACAAGCAACACTCTTAACACTGAATTTTGACATTTATGGCTTCAGACTACTCTGAACACGACTCAGCCAACAAACAAATCTAACCCAAGTTCCGCTCTACACCTAAGACACGATCCTTTGACCGCTTCGCGTATAACACGCTCTATGGCTTAGGTTCTTACGAACCAAGTTGTGACTCCATTCGTCGAGTCATGGGTTTCTCCTTCAAGATTCTCAATCCATGCACCTCTCAAGGTGTGGCTCTCAAGCCAACCGCAGTTCATCACGGCATGGGTCCATTCCACTAGAACCAACCATTGTGAACTCTTCATACCTTGACTCGCCCACACCACACTGCCCTTGATTCTGATTTTTGTGTACATTAGTTTGCTCTTTTTCTTCTTGTTTTTTAATTTTTATTTGGGGTATATTAGCTTGTTTTATGTCCCTATAATGTGTTTTTTGCACCCTCTATCTTTCTATGGCTTCTCAATATTACTGATACTTCAATGCTAAAACAATGAGGACAATGTTCAATTTAGGTTGGGGGTTGTGGATTTCTGCTTTTTATTGTCATGATAATTTTTGTTAATAGTATTGACTAGCATTCCTTTTTTTGGATTTTTCAACCAAAAAAAAAAAAAATTATTCTTTCTTTTGATTTAAAAAATTGTGTTTCCTTAACTATTAAATTCTAGATTATGAACACATGGTGAAAATTTTAATCAACCGAATTCCAGTGTTTTTGATATTGAGTCCTTGTTATTAACTCTCAATTAGTGAATCTTAAAAATTGATGATCTTTTGAAATTTCACTATACATCTAACTAATTTCTAGAATTTAGGTTGAATTTAATAGTTGTTGACCTAATGATTGCCTAGAGTGTTTGGAGAAACCAATTCAAATGAACTTTGACTACCTTGTTCACTAGGTTGGCTGGGAAAGAAGAAAACAAAACTGGGTATAAATCTTCTTTGGAAAGCAATTAGGGAATTAGATCGGATACATCGAAAAAGACTACCCATTTCCTTTGTTTTACTAAAGAGAGAGAGTGAAGAAGTGTTGAAATGATGAAGAAGTGTCAAAGAGAATTGAGTGAAATCAAAAGAAAAATATGTAGACAATTTCAATAGTTCTTATTTCTGTAAAATAGGGTGAATGTCATCGTTGTAAAAATATGAGCAAGCTAGAATATCACAAGATAAAACCTATGACGTATTAAAGTGAATATCCAAACCGCTTGTTAACCCGAACAAGTAGTTTAGTTTGGAATTAGGACCTTAGGTTAATCTAACCATCTCTTTGATGATTAGGAGTTCACCTCTACTTTAAGAGACTAACTCTCTACTTATCTATCAGACTTCATATGCACTAAAAATCACATTGTGTTGGGGTTTCTTTAATGGGGAGCTAGTGATTTGGACTCTATTTTGATTTTTTGGAATAAATGGCTAAAATCTATAATAACCGATGGTTGAGTAATTCTATATTTGATGTCTTGATTGATTTGCACAACATTTTTTTATTTTGTTCAAAAAATATGGAGGATTGTTGGTCTAACTTTATAGTTATTATCCTGAATCAGATGCGCAAGTTACACCATCATAAGGAATATGGTAAATTTGATCATGATGCCCCAACTAGATACTTATCACTAAAAGCTACTTGTGCTAAAAACCACAATAACTGAGTGTGAAACTAGAGAGGACCTTGTGATCTCAAAAACCTAATAAGGTGTGGTGTATGTGAAGATTGTTGCACGTGATTTAAATTATGTGGGTATATTTACTACAAACCCTCACGAGTCAAACAAGTATTCTAGGGGTTTAAAAGCTTATTGCATACGCTAAATGCAGTCGAGAATGCCTGCGAAAATGGTAGTTTGTTTTTTATTTTTTTTCTTGTTTCCTTCATTTATTTTCTATTTGTATCACTTAGATTGCAAGAGACTAGCAATATGCTACTTAGATTGCTTAAAATTGAATTATTATCTTAATTCCAATAAGTATTATTGCATTTCTTTTCTGTATTTTTACATTTATACATAAATTATGTATCTTCTCTTGTAGGAATTGAAGAAAAGCCTAATTTGATATTGAAGCCCATTAACAAAGCTAACTCATGGAAATAAAGTCAAAAGATGATGGAAATCAACACAAACCAATCTAATTAAGTGAAGATCAAGCTTCCATGAAAATTTAAGCGTCAAGACTACTAGAGAAGGGTGCTTAG
>JAOXJP010231652.1:0-10597 GCA_025762735.1 Platanus orientalis | reverse complement strand
GCTCTGTCTCTTAGCTTTCTGTGGCCGCAAGAATCACATCAATCTAATCTCTGGAGTGAAAGTTATTTCCAAATTACTGAACTATGTTTAGAAACTTTATGGATTTTTGAGCTTCCACATGTGATGCGATTTTTGCCTCCAAAACGAATCTCTAGGGAAAAGTTGTCAACTTGAGAATTGTAGCTCTATCTCTTAGATTTCTGTGGCCACAAGAATCGCCTAAATCAGATCTCTAGAAAGGAAGTTATGCTCAAAATACCGAAATAGGTTCAGAAAATCGAAGAGATAATTTTGCGAAAACATGGATTATGAAAGTTGTCAGCACCTAATTTCCCTTTTTCTTAATTACTTGACTATTTAGCTGGCTTGATCCTCAAGCTTGACTCAATTAATTGCTTCAATTCTTCTAAAATTAGCTCCAAAGACATGTCAACAATCTTTTAGCAAATTTTGGCAAAGGAAATCTCCATTTTAGGCTCTTTTGCTTGAATTATTCATTTTCTGATCAAATTAAATAAAGTGAAGAAAATTAAGATAAGAACTAATAGAACAAAAAGAAAACAAGTAAAAAGTAAAGACTAAAGGATATGAAAATGATGATAAAATGTAAGCATATCACATAACCACGTACTATTTATATTAGTTGTGTACCATAGCCCACAGATGCGTAGCTTCGTACCTTTTTAGGAGTTGTGCACCACAAGTCCATACATGCACAATTTTGCACCTTATTTCGGATTTGTGCACCATAATACCACTTGCGCGTAACTTTGTACCATTTTTAGGAGTTGTGCACCAGAAGCCCAAATGAGCATAACTTTGGGTCATTTGAAGGGGTAGCACACTACATGCTAACACATCCTTAACTTCATACCGAATTTTGGACTTATGCATTAGAAGTCCAAACGTGCATAGTTTAGGTCATTTGAAGGAGTTGTGCACCACAAGTCCTGATTTGCGTAACTTTGTACCATTTGTAAGTGTTGTGTACCACACCCCCCCTCATGCATAACTTCATAGTATTTACAAAAGATGTGCACCACAACCCACATGTGCGTAACTTTATACGATTTTAGGAGTTGTGAACCACAAGGCCACATGCATCACTTTGTAACTTACTTCGCAGTTGTGCACCATACTCCTACACGTTCTTAACTTCGTACCATTTGTTGGAGTTGTGCACTACAATCTCCCTCATGCATAACTACATACTATTTATGTGAATTGTGCACCACAACCGATAGATGCATAGCTTTGTACCTTGTTAGGCGTTGTGCACCACAAGTCCATACATGCGTAACTTCGCACCTTATTTTGGAGTTGTGATCCATAATCCCACTTGCTCGTAACTTTGTACCATATTTTGGAGTTGTGCACTAGAAGGCCAAATGAGCGTAACTATTGGTCATTTGAAGGTGTAGCTCACTACATTCCCACATGTGCTTATCTACGTACTGAATTTGGGAATTGTGCACCAGAAGTCTAAATGTCCATAAGTTCTAGTCATTTGATGGAGTTGTGTTCCACAAGCCCACAGGTTCGTAACTTCATACCTTATTCAAGAGTTGTGCACTACAATCCCACACATGCGTAACTTCATACCATTTTAAAGTGTTGTGCACCACATGCCCACATTTGTGTAACTTTTTAACAATTTCTGCCATTTTATACCACAGGCTCACATGTGCAAGACTTTTTACCATTTTTCAGAGTTGTGCACCACAAGTTCACACGTGTGTAACTTAGTACCATTTGTAGGTGTTGTGCACCACGAGCCCCCACATATGAGTTGTGCACCATAACTCACTTGGGTGAAACTTTGTACTTTTTTTAGTAGTGGTGCACCATGAGCACATACATGCTTAAATTTGTACCCAACTTAAGAGTTGTGCACCATAATCCCACTTGCGCATAACTTTGGGTCATTTGAAGGACTAGTTCACTACATGACCACACGTGCTTAACTTCGTACTGAATTTTGGAGTTGTGTACTAGAAGTCCAAACGTGCATAACTTTGGGTCATTTGAAGGACTTCTGCTTTGCAAGCCCACAAGTACATAACTTCATATTTTAATAAGAAGTTGTGCACCACAATCCCACATGTATGTAACTTCATACCATTTTAAGTGTTGTGCACCACAAGAGCACACTTGTGCAACCTTGTAACTTATTTAACAATTTATCCCACATGCCCACACCAGTGAAACTTTTTACCATTTTTTGAAGTTGTGCACCACAAGTCCTGATGTGCTAAACTTAGTACAATTTGTACCTGTTGTGCACCACACGCTCCCTCACCCGAAGCCCAATAGGTCATTTGAAGGAGTAAGCCCACATGTGCTTAACTACGTACCAAATTTGGAGTTGTGCATCAGAAGTCCAAATGTCCATAACTTCGGGTCATTTGGAAGAGTTGTGTTCCACAAGCCCACAGGTTTGAAACTTCATACCTTAATCATGAATTATGTGCTACAATCCCACATGGGCATAACATCATACCATTTTAAAGTGTTGTGCACCACATGCCCACATTTGTGCAACTTTTTAACTATTTTAGCAATTTTATACCATAGGTTCACACGTGCGAAACATTTTATCATTTTTTGAAGTTGTGCACCACAAGTCTACACATGCGTAACTTAGTACCATTTGTAGGTGTTGTGCACCACGACCCCACGTTCATAACTTTGTACTATTTATATGAGTTGTGCACGATAACCCACATGTGTGAAACTTTGTACTTTTTTTAGTAGTGGTGCACCATAAGCACATACATGCTTAAATTTGTACCTTACTTAAGAGTTGTGCACCATAATCTCACTTTCGCATAACTTTGGCTCATTTGAAGGAGTAGTTCACTACATGCCCACACGTGCTAAACTTCTTAATGAATTTTGAAGTTGTGTACCAGATGTCCAAACGTGCATGACTTTGGGTCATTTTAAGGAGTTTTGCTCTACTAGCCCATAGGTCCATAAGTTCATATTTTAATTAGGAGTTGTGCCACAATTCCACACATGCATAACTGCATATCATTTTAAAGTGTTGTGCACCACAAGACCACACTTGTGCAACCTTTTAACTTATTTAGCAATTTTCTCCCACATGCCCACACCAGTGAAACTTTTTACCATTTTTTGAAGTTGTGCACCAGAAGTCCTAATGTGCGTAACTTAGTACAATGTGTACGTGTTATGCACCACATGCCCCCTCACCCAAAGCCCAATAGGTCATTTGAAGGAGTAGCTCACAACAGGCCCACAAGTGGTTAACTACATGCCGAATTTTGGAGTTGTGCACCAGAAGTCCTAATGTCCATAACTTTGGGTCATTTGAAAGAGTTGTGCTCCACAAGCCCGCAGGTCCAAAACTTCATACGTTAATCATGAATTGCGCGCTACAATCCGACACATGCGTAACTTCATACCACTTTAAAGTGTTGTGCACCACATGCCCACATTTGTGCAACTTTTTAACTATTTTAACAATTTTATGCCACAGACTCACATGTGCGAAACTTTTTACCACTTTTCGAAGTTGTGCACCACAAGTCCACATGTGCGTAACTTAGTACCATTTGTAGGTGTTGTGCACCACGAGCCCCCACGTTCATAACTTTGTACTATTTATATGAGTTGTGCACCATAACCCACATGTGCGAAACTTTGTAATTTTTTTAGTAGTGGTGCACTATAAGCACGTACATGCTTAAATTTGTACCTTACTTTAGAGTTGTGCACCATAATCCCACTTTCACATAACTTTGGCTCATTTGAAGTAGTTCACTACATGCCCACACGTGCTAAACTTCTTAATGAATTTTGAAGTTGTGTACCAAATGTCCAAACGTGCATAACTTTGGGTCATTTCATGGAGTTTTGCTCTACAAGCCCATTAGTCCATAAATTCATATTTTAATTAGGAGTTGTGTGGCATAATTCCACACGTGCATAACTTCATACCATTTTAATGTGTTTTGCACCACATGCCCACACTTGTGCTACCTTTTAACTAATTTAGCAATTTTATCACACAAGCTCACACCAGTGAAACTTTTTACCATTTTGCGGAGTTGTGCACCAAAAGTCCTGATATGCGTAACTTAGTACAATTTGTACGTGTTATGCACCACATGCCCCCTCATGCATAACTTCATACTATTTACAGAAGATGTAAGCCATAACCCACACATACGTAAATTTTTAATATTTTAGGAGTTGTGCACAACAAGACCACCACACATGCATCACTTCGTAACTTATTTCACAGTTGTGCACCATAATCGCACATGTCCTTAACTTCGTACCATTTATAGGAGTTGTGCACCACAAGCCCGCCCCCCTGTGCATAACTATGTACTAATTATATAAGTTGTGTACCACAGCCCATAGATGTGTACCTTTGTACCTTTTTAGGAGTTGTGCACCATAAGTCGATACATACGTAACTTTGCACCTTATTTCAGTGTTGTGAACCATAATCCCACTTGCATCTAACTTTGTACCATATTTTGGAGATTTGCACTAGAAGCCCAAATGAGCAGAACTATTGGTCATGTGAAGGGTTTGCTCACTACATGCCCACACGTGCTTAACAAGTTACCAAAATTTGGAGTTGTGCACTAGAAGTCCAAATGTGCATAACTTCGGGTCATTTGAAGGAGTTGTGCTCCACAAGTTCACAGGTTCATGACTTCATACCTTAACCAAGAGTTGTGCGCTACAATCCCACTCGTGCATAACTTCATACCATTTTAGAGTGTTGTGCACCACATGCCCACATTTGTGCAACTTTTTAACTATTTTAGCAATTTTATACCACATGCCCATACGTGCAAAATTTTTTACCATTTTTTGGAGTTGAGCACCACAAGTCCACACGTACGTAACTTAGTACCATTTGTAGGTGTTGTGCACCACGAGCCCTCACATTCATAACTTTGTATTATTTATATGAGTTGTGCACCATAACTCACATGTGTGAAACTTTGTACTTTTTTTAGTAGTGGTGCACTAACACTTGCATGCATAAATTTGTACCCTACTTAAGAGTTGTGAACCATAATCCCATTTGCGCATAACTTTGGGTCATTTGAAGGAGTAGTTCACTGCATGCCCACACATGCTTAACTTTTTAACGAATTTTTAAGTTGTGTACCAAAAGTCTAAACGTGCATAAATTTGGGTCATTTGAATGAGTTTTTCTCTACAGGCCCACAGGTCCATAAGTTCATCTTTTAATCAGGAGTTGTGCAACACAATCCCACATGTGAGTAACTACATACATGCCCACACTTGTGCAACCTTTTAACTAATTTAGCAATTTTATCCCACAAGCCCACACCAGTGAAACTTTTTACCATGTTTTGGGGTTCTGCACCACAAGTCCTGATCTACGTAATTTAGTACAATTTGTACGTGTTGTGCACCACACGCCCCCTCATGCATAACTTCATACTATTTACAGAAGATGTGCACCACAACCCACACGTGCGTAACTTTGTACGATTTTAGGAGTTGTGCACCACAAGGCCACATATGCATCACATTGTAACTTATTTCGCAATTGTGCACTATAATCCCACACGTCCTTAACTTCGTACCATTTATAGGAGTTGCGCACCACAGGCCCCCCGTGCATAACTACGTACTATTTATGTGAATTGGGCACCACAGCCCACAAATGCATAGCCTTTTACCTTTTTAGGAGTTGTGCACCACAAGTCCATACATGCGCACACCTTATTTTGGAGTTGTGCACCATAATCCCACTTGCATGTAACTTTGTACCATATTTTGGAGTGTTGCACCCAAAGCGCAAATAAGTGTAACTATTGGTCATTTGAAGGAGTAGCTCACTACAAGCCCATACGTGCTTAACTACATACTGAATTTTGGAGTTGTGCACCAGAAGTCCAAACATCTATAACTTCAAGTTGTTTGAAGGAGTTGTGTTCCACAAGCCCACAAGTCCAAAACTTTATACCTTAATCAAGAGTTGTGCGCTGCAATCCCACACATGGGTAACTTCATACCATTTTAAAGTGTTGTGCACCACATGCCCACATTTGTTCAACTTTTTAACTATTTTAGCAATTTTATACCACAGACTCACATGTGCGAAACTTTTTACCATTTTTCCGAGTTTTGCACCACAAGTGCACACGTGCGTAACTTAGTACCATTTGTAGGTGTTGTGCAGCACGAGCCCCCACATTCATAACTTTGTACTATTTATATGAGTTGTGCACCATAACCCACATGTGCGAAACTTTGTACTTTTTCTAGTAGTGGTGCACCATAAGCACATACAAGCATAAATTTGTACCTTACTTTAGAGTTGTGCATAATAATCCGACTTGCGCATAACTTTGGGTCATTTGAAGGAGTAGCTCAATACATGCCCACATGTGCTTAACTTCTTTAGGAATTTTGAAGCTGTGTATCAAAAGTCCAAACATGCATAGCTTTGGGTCATTTGAATGAGTTTTGCTCTACAAGCCCACAGGTCATTACGTTCATATTTTAATCAGGAGTTGTGCAACACAATCCAAAATGTGCGTAACTTTATACCATTTTAAAGTGTTTTGCACTACATGCCCACACTTGTGCAACCTTTTAACTAATTTAGTAATTTTATCCCACAAGCCCACACCAGTGAAACTTTTTACCATGTTTCAGAGTTCTGCACCACAAGTCCTGATGTGCGTAACTTAGTACAATTTGTACGTGTTGCGCACCACACGCCCCCTCATGCATAACTTCACATTATTTACAGAAGATGTGCACCACAACCCACACGTGCTTAACTTTGTACGATTTTAGGAGTTGTGCACCACAAGGCCACACATGCATCACTTTGTAATTTATTTCGCAGTTGTGCACCATAATCCCACACGTCCTTAACTTCATACCATTTATAGGAGTTGCGCACCACAAGCCCTCTCGTGCATAACTATGTACTATTTATGTGAATTGTGTACCATAGGCCACAGATGCGTAGCTTTGTACCTTTTTAGTAGTTGTGCACCACAAGTCCATACATGCGCAACTTTGCACCTTATTCCGCAGTTGTGCACCATAATCCCACTTGTGGGTAACTTTGTATCATTTTTCGGAGTTGTGCACCAGAAGCGCAAATGCGCATAACTATTAGTAATTTGAAGGAATGGCTCACTGCATGCCCACACATGCTTAACTACGTACCGAATTATGGAGTTGGGCACAAAAAGTCCAAAAGTCCATAACTTCGGGTCAATTGAAGGAGTTGTGCTCCTCAAATGCATAGGTCCGAAACTTCATAACTTAATCATGAGTTGTGCGCTACAATCTCACATGTGTGTAACTTCATACCATTTTAAAGTGTTGCGCACCACATGCCCATGTGTGGGATGTGGTGCACAACTCATATAAATATTACAAAGTTATGCATGAGGGGGCTTGTGGTGGAGAACACCTATAAATGGTACAAAGCTAAGGACATCTGGGATTATGGTGCACAACTGTGAAATTAGTTACAAAGTGGTGGATGTGAGGGCTTGTGGTCCACAACATATAAAAAGGTACAATGTTATGATGCACTTGTAGGTTTTGGTGCACATCTTCTATAAATAGTAAGAAGTTATGCACGAGGGGGCGTGTGGTGCACAACACGTACAAATTGCACTAAGTTACTCACATCTACTCTTTTGTTTCGCAACTCCGAAAATTGGTAAAAAGTTTCGCATGCCACACTTGTGGGATAAAGTTGCTAAATAAGGTAAAAGGTTGCACAAATGTGGGCATGCGGTGCACGACACTTTAAAATGGTAAGAAGTTACACAAATGTGGAATTGCGGCGCACAACTCCTAATTAAGGTTTGAAGTTATGGAGACACTCTACAGCACAACTCCTTTAAATGAAGAGAAGTTATGCACGTTTGGACTTCTAGTGCACAACACCAAAATTTGGTACGATGTTCCGCACATGTCGGCATGTAGTGAGCTACTCCTTCAAATGACCAATAGTTATGGTCATTGGGCTTCTGGTGCACAACTCCTAAAAATGGAACAAAGTTACGCGCAAGTGGGATTATGGTGCAGAACTCCGAAATAAGGTGCGAAGTTAGGCATGTATGGACTAATGGTGCACAACACCTAAAAAGGTACAATGCTATGCATGTGTGGGCTGTGGCGCACAACTCATATAAATATTATGAAATTTTACAAGAGGGGGCTTGCGGTGGACAACTCCTACAAAAAGTACAAAGCTAAGGACATCTGGGATTATGGTGCACAACTGTGAAATTAGTTACTAAGTGGTGGATGTGAGGGCTTGTGTTCCACAATAGATAAAAAGGTACAATCTTATGCACGTGTAGTTTTGGTGCATATCTTCTGTAAATAATAAGAAGTTATGCACGAGAGGGAGTGTGCTGCAGAACACGTACAATGTGCACTAAATTACGCACATCTACACTTTTGGTTCGTAACTCCAAAAATTGGTAAAAAGTTTCGCATGCCACGCTTACGGGACAAAGTTGCTAAATAAGTCAAAAGGTAGCACAAAAGTGGGCATGTGGTGGACAACACTTTAAAATGGTATGAATTTAACACGTGTGGAATTGTGGCGCACAACTCCCAGTTAAGGGTTGAAGTTATGAACCCACTCTAGGGCACAACTCCTTCAAATGAAGCGAAGTTATGGACGTTTGGACTTTTGGTGCACAACACCAAAATTTGGTACGATGTTCAGCACATGTTGGCATGTAGTGAGCAACTCCTTCAAATGAGCCATAATTATGCTCATTTGGGCTTCTGGTGCACAACTCCTAAAAATGGAACAATGTTCGCACAAGTGGGATTATGGTGCCGAATACCAAAATAAGGTGCAAAGTTAGGCATGTATGGACTAATGGTGCACGACACCTAAAAAGGTACAAGTGGAATATGGTGCACAACTCATATAAATGTTACAAAGTTATGCACAAGGGGGCTTGTGGTGCACAACTCATATAAATGGTATAAAGCTAAGGACATGTGGGATTATGGTGAACAACAGTGAAATTAGTTACAAAGTGTTGGATGTGAGGGCTTGTAGGTTTTGGTGCACATCTTCTGTAAATAGTAAGAAATTATGCACGAGGGGGCATGGGGTGCACAACGCGTATAAATTGTACTAAGTTATGCACATCTACACCTTTGCTTCGCAACTCCGAAAATTGGTAAAGAGTTCCGTACGCCACGCTTGTGGGACAAAGTTGCTAAATAAGTTAAGAGGTTGTACAAATGTGGGCGTACGGTGCTTAACACTTCAAAATGGTATGAAGGTACACACGTGTGGAATTGTGGGGCAGAACTCCTAATTAAGGCAGGAAGTAATGAAGCCACTCTAACGCACAACTCCTTCAAATGAGGCAAAGTTATGCACGTTTGGACTTCTGGTGCACAACACCTAAATTAGGTAGGATGTTCAGCACATGTCAGCATGTACTGAGATACTCCTTTACATGAAACATAGTTATGCTCATTTGGGCTTCTGGTGCACAGCTCGTAAAAATGGAACAATGTTACGCGTAAGTGGTATTATGTTGTAGAACTCTGAAATAAGGTGTGAAGTTAGACGTGCATGGAATAATGGTGCACAACACCTAAAAATGTACAATGCTACGCATGTGTGGGCTGTGGTACACAACTCATATAAATATTACGAAGTTATGCATGATGGAGCTTCTGGTGGACAACTCCTACAAATGGTACAATGCTAAGGACATCTGGGTTTATGGTGCACAACTGTGAAATTAGTTACAAAGTGGTGGATGTGAGGGCTTGTGTTCCACAACAGATAAAAAGGTACAATGTTATGCACAGGCAGGTTTTGGTGCACATCTTCGGTAAATAGTAAGAAGTTATGCACGAGGGGGAGTGTGGTGCACAACACGTACAACACTAAGTTACGCACATCTACACTTTTGGTTCGTAACTCCAAATATTGGTAAAAAGCTTTGTACGCCACGCTTGTGGGATAAAGTTGCTAAATAAGTCAAAAGGTTGCATAAAAGTGGGCATGTGGTGTACAACACTTTAAAATGGTACGAAGTTAAACATGTGTGGAATTGTGGCGCACAACTCTCAATCAAGGTATGAAGTTATGGACCCACACTAGGGCACAACTCCTCCTAATGAAGCGAAGTTAAGCATGTTTGGACTTCTGGTGCACAACACCAAAATTCAGTACGATGTTCAGCACATGTAGGCATGTAGTGAGCTACTCCTTTAAACGACCAATAGTTAAATGCTCATTTGGGATTCTGGTGCACAACTCCTAAAAATGGAACAATGATACGTGCAAGTGGGATTAAGGTGCAGAACTCCGAAATAAGGTGCGAAGTTAGGCATGTATGGACTAATCGTGCACAACACCAAAAAAGGTACAATTCTATGCATGTGTTGGCTGTGGTGCACAACTCATATAAATATTACGAAATTATGCATGAGGGGGCTTGTGGCGAACAACTCCTATAAATGGTACAAAGCGAAGGACATCTGAGATTGTGCTACACAACTGTGAAATTAGTTACAAAGTGGTGGATGTGAGGGCTTGTGTTCCACAACAGAT
>JAOXJP010231651.1:0-10598 GCA_025762735.1 Platanus orientalis | reverse complement strand
GATACATTATCTTTAATACACTAATTTTACTAGTGAGGGTCCCTAAAGCCTCACATTACCATGCGGGGCGTGACACTAGGCTCAAATTCTCAAGGATCAGCCAGCATAGGTTCAGCTCGGCTAAGCCCACTTCCAGTATTCGGCCTATTAATGTCCTAGACTTGTAAGCACATGGATCCAATGATATAAAGCCCATGGCCTAATGACAATCAAACGTAAAAAGAAAATTGGCACCAAGTTAAAGTACTTAGGTTTCTTATGCCTATCCAAACGACCAAATTCAGTCAAGCCCATCCTAGCTCTTGTGAGGCTCATGTAGTGAGCTATGATTAGGCTTAAGATTGCTTCACAAGGCAGAAAATTATCCTCCCCAGCTCCCTTCCCTTTATGCTCTCACTTTTTTTTGGTGTGATAATTGGGTGAAATCATAATTATCGTTTGAATGCTTCAATAGAGCTAGTCACTAGACTACCTCGGACTTCTCAATTTATTCATTTATTTTATTGAATTATTAGAAGTTTTCTGCTTGGAGATTTAAGTGGTGTTGATCCCATAGTTATATATGGATGGCAGACGGAGAAAGGGACTTTAATATAAGTGTTTACGCGTACATATAGCCTACATGCACGGCGAAATTAAGTAAAAACTCAACTTCCTTATTCTCATCATCTCTATATGCATGAGGTCTGATATCTTTTTATAAAATGCAGATGATGTCTGATAGATACTGTATGATGAGGGCCCCTATTCCATAGTCATGTCCTAACTAAGACACCTCCCATACCAGTGAGTTCATGTTTACAGTCTCCTCACCCACACACACACAGAGAGAGAGAGAGAGAGAGAGGACTTACATTAATAAATCTATAGAAACAACATAAATGTAAAAACTAAACATCATTTCTACCACCGTATGTCCCTTTCAATAAAATGACCATTCTTTCCATACACATTTGGCTAGTCCCCCACATGAAAACAAAGTAACAAATTAAGCACACTAACAAAAATTATACTCTCTACAAAGTTCCTTTTAGCAAAATAACCTTCTTCCCATGCACATTTGCCAAGTCCCCCACACGAAAACAAAGTAACAAATAGAACACAACAACGGATAGTCTATAATGCATTCGTCCCAGTCAACTTGGTTAACCCGAAGGTTATAGTCTTGGCCAGCCACCCCCCAACTAACACCCTCAAACAAGATCTCCTAACGAGTGCCCTCCCCAACACTGCCCCTACCATTCCAAATACCAGTAACGCCAAGCTAGACAATGCGGCCACCACCGCCAGCCTCACCTTATACTCCTTTATAAATGATTTCGCCATAAGCGGTATCATGGCACCACTCAAGAACCCAAGAGTGGATGTTTAGCCGCCTTGATCTTCTATCTTTATCTGACTTTTCAATTTCCAATTGTGAGTAAATTGAGAAAAACTCACCAATCGCCATACTACAAGATCTAGTGACCAACCCGGCAAACACAGTAAGGATCATGGCCTTAATGTCATGTCTAACATCTCCTACTCCCATCATCAACGTTGTTGTGGAGACCAACCCATCATTAACTCAAATGACTGCAGCCATTGTGACTACAAGATCTAGTGACGAAGCCATTGTGCCCTTTAGGAATAGTCAGCTGACCGTGGCTATAACCTTTGGGTTAACCAAGTTGATTGGGACGAATGATTTATAGATTGTTCATTGACTAATATTTTGTTTGCTTATTTTCATATTCTCTCTTAAATTTGTTAGAGACACAGCGCAGCAGAAAGTTTGTCAAGCCTCTGCTATTGAGTGCGATAATAGCATGGATGATACTAGATGATCATTGGATCATGGAGCCTAACTGTCTAAAACCCTCCACATTAAATAAGAGGTCTAAAAAGGGGAAGCGAAATCAAGTTTAAGGATAGTGTCATAGACACACCCCGGTCTAAATTTTACGGGCACTATCGTTCTATTCTATTCTCCTATTATTATTATAATATGTGGTTTTGTGAATTTGAATTATTATTTTGTAACATAAGAATATTTTTCTTTGTTTAATATTAATAATTAGAATAAAATAAAATTCAATAGATAAAATTTTTCAATACAAACTAGCAATTCCTATCAATGATGTCAAGAGAAATTCTTGGGAAGAGCTCAAAGAGGGCTTTGACTACTGCCAAAGGGCAAAATGGCATCGAGCCGCAAAAGTTAATGATGGTTTGGTCTCCATAGCATCGTTGATGATAGGAGTAGGAGAAGTTAGACATGACATTAAGGCCATTATCCTTGCAAGGTTTACCGAGTTGGTCGTTAGATCTTGTAGTATGGCGATCAGAGAATTTATCTCCATTTATTACAACTAGAAATAGAAAAGGTTCAGATAAAGATAGAGAAAAGAGCAAGAGATGGAAGAGAAAACAAGAAAGAAAGTGATAAAGAACATCTGTCAAACCTGATCTAGGCGGCTACAACATCCACCATTGGGTTCTCGATTGGCGCCATGATACCGTTTTTGGTGGCATGTTACACCGAGACTAATGATCCAACTTAATGAATAAAAAATTCAGAGTAGTTTTAGTTGCAAGTATACAAGTTTTGTAGTATATTACAAGATCGAATCCACAAGGACTGACTTGTGAAATAGAAACAAAGATTACAAATGAGAAAAAAAAATAAAAGAAAGAAAAGAGATTCATGGTTTTCCACATCGTAGTATGGAGCAGAAGTAAATGTTATAAAATAATCAATAAAAGAACTAAGGTTTCAAGGGTCCCTTCAATACTTTATGATATATTTTGAATCAATTTATCAAATAATGATTATATTTAACTAGAGGATCAAAACATTAAACTCAAAAACAAAAAAAAAAGATTTACATAAGAAAGTAATTGCATAATTAAATGCAAAACGGTTATACACTTGCTCACAAATCATAAGGATTTTCTAAGTATTAAATGTATTTGAAAATCACATTGAATCAAAGAAAATGTATAAGTTTGTAACATTAAATAAAAATAATAGATTTAAAACATTTAACTAAAACAAAAATCACATTAAAACTTACTTGTCAACCTAAAATTACATTATAAAGTATCCAAGTTCTCCTCTAACCGTAGCCGGGCCTTTAGCCAAACATCTTTTTAATACAAGCCATGAAAGAAAAATGCTAAAACACTAAAAATTAAGAAGATAATAGAGGAAAATGATTGATCAATTCATGCATAGACACACCCTGTTATAGAGGAAAAGTAAAATAGATCAAAAGATCTCCAAAATTTCAGCATTCTCATCATTCCAAATTTGTTCGACTTTGCTTTTTATTTTTTACCCTAAAATCGTTCAAATTGAAAAAAATATCGTGAAATGCAATTTGTAGATAATTGAATCTTCTTTCTATGCCCATAATCATTGTCTTAATCTGAATTTTGAGTCAAAAGTTATGGCCAAAATACCGAGCATGACTCAAAACCTCTTTTTCTAGCGATTTTTCCAAAATAAACATGAAGTAAAGATATTTTGCAATTGGGCCCCACACATTTTTGACTTGTTTGCCCTATGAGTGAGTTAGTCAAATGTCTAATCATCCTTATCTATTAATCTTGACCCCTAAATTTTCTCAAATGTTTGATCTTCACTTGATTGGATCGGTTGGTGTTGATCTCTACCATCTTTTGATCGTATCTCCACCGACAGGCTTTGCTAATGAGCTTCAAACTTCAATTGGGCTTTTCTTGAGTTTCTATGAGAGAAAATACATAATTTAGTATAAATACACATAGAATAAATGCGATAATGTTTATTTTAATTTTAATAATTATGCAATTTTAAGCAATTATCATGGCATCATTATAAAGGAGTATAAGGTGAGGTTGGAGGTGGTGGCCACAGTGTCTAGCTTGTTAATACTGGTATTTGGAATGGTAAGGTCAGTGTTAGGGAGGGCATCAATTAGAAAAGCTTGTTTGAGGGTGTTAGTTAGGGGGTGGCTAGCCATGGCTATAACCTTTTGGTTAACCAAGTTGATTGGGACAAATGTATTATAGATTTTTTGTTGTTACTACGTTCTATTTTTACTTGTGGGGGACGTGGCAAATGTGCAAGGGAAGAAGGTTCTTTTGCTAAAAGGAACATTGTAGACAATATATTTGTTGTTAGTGTGCTTAGTTTGTTACTTTGTTTTCATGCGGGGGACTTGCCAAATGTGTCTGGGAAGAAGGTTCATTAGATTGAAAGGAACACGGGGTGTTAGAAATGATGTTTAGTTTTTACATTTTTGTTGTTTCTATAGATATGAAGTGTTATGTGTACATAGAGCCTACATGCATGGTGAAATTGAGTAAAAATTCAACTTCCATATTCTCATCATCTCTATGTGCATGTTGTCTAATATCTTTTATAAACTACAGATGATGTCTAATAAATACTTTATGATGAGGGTCATGTCCTAACCAAGAGACCTCCCATGCCAATGAATTCATGGTTACACTCTACTCTCATAGAGAGGGAGAGAGAGTGAGAGAAATAGGACTTTCATTAATAAATCTATAGAAACAACATAATTGTAAAAAAAAAAACTAAACATCATTTCTACCACCAGATGTTCCTTTCAATCAAATGAACCTTCTTTCTATACCTATTTGGCAAGTCCCCACTATGAAAACAAAGTAACAAACTAAGCACACTAACAACAAATATATTGTTTACGATGTTCCTTTTAGCTAAAAAAAACCTTCTTCCCATGCACATTGCCAAGTCCCCCACGTGAAAACATAATAACAAACATAACACAATATCAACGAATAATCTATAATGCATTTGTCCCAATCAACTTGGTTAACCCAAAGGTTATAGCCATGGCCAGCCACCCCTGAACTAACTCCCTCAACCAAGATCTCCTAACAAGTGCCCTCCTCAACACTGCCCCTACCATTCCAAACACCAGTAACACCAAGCTAGACACTGCGGCCACCGCCACCAACCTCACCTAATACTCCTTTATAAATGATGTTGCCACAAGCGGAATCATGGCATCAATCATGAACCCAAGGCTAGATGTTGTAGCCGCCTAGATCGGGTTTGGAAGATGTTTTTTCTCAATTTCTTCCTTGCTTATCTTCGATTGCTCTACTACAATATCCAGTAACCAACCCGGCAAACCCAATAAGGATCATGGCCTTAATGCCATGTCTAACATCTCTTACTCCCATCATCAACAATGTTGTGGAGACCAAACCATAATAAGCTCTAAGGACTGTAGCTCTAAGCCATTGTGCCCTTTGGGAGTTGTCAAAGTCCTCTTTAGGAACTTGTCATGGTTGTCTCTCGACATCATTGTCAGGGATTACTAATTTGTGTTGAAACCTCTTACAATTGGACATACATCCTCCCTCAAACTCCAAAACTTCTCACAATTGGCCATACATCCTCCCTCTAATTTTTTCTTGTGCACTTTTTCATTCATTATTTTTAATGCTTGTCTTTATTCTCAAATAGAAACACTCGTTTCTCATGCTTTGTCATATTCATCATCGTTTGAATCAACTTCTGACCCCCCATGCTAAATCTCATTTTACAATACCCCGTGTTGCACTTAAAAGGAAAAATGGCAATTTTGCCCCATAGGGGTGAAATTATCATTTCACATGTTTAGGTAAACCATAAAGTGGTTTAAGAACCCTTTAGACCAAAATTGAAGCATAGAACCCAAGTCCGACCTTAAACTTATCAAGTTCTAAAGTTGTCCCAATAACGTATTTGGGGTAACTTCATGGGGCCACCTACACCAATCCCGGGAGAATTATAGTACAAACCATACATCATTGGAAAGGTATTAGAGTCTATTTTCCAACACTATAATGATTCATGAAACGAAGTCTTCTAGAGGAAGTTATGCTTATTTTATCGTGGGATGTTTGAGCTGAAAAGTTTAGAAAATCCCTAACCCTTGTCCTGACTAGTCAAGCCATGGGGCATGTGCCTTGGGAGACTCCTGACTACTCACCAAACCCCCTAACCTATCACAAAACCCCTGATCGGACAAAACTAGGAAAATTCTGAAAAGTCTGAAAATTTGCATTTTTTCCATTTTTAGTCGTGACTTTCACTCATTGGACCCCCACGCATGTGAGATCTCATTTAGGTTGACTTAAAACTCTACTAACACTTCATTTAGGTCATTTAACCTCATTAAAACCAAAAGGAAAATAATTAGAGAGATTAGGGAAGTTCTTGAGCTAGGAGATGAAAATTATATCTTAATTGGGTAAGTTTCACTCCCAACTCTAAAAATCCACGAGGTTAGCTCATTTTATTCATAGATTTTCATATCATATCTTGCTAACACTAATTCTACATCATTTTTTAGAGAATAGAAGCAAAGTGAAAGAAGTTTTGAAGCTTGAACAAGGAATGAGGCTGAGATTTTGTGTGTGTTTATACATTCTGTGGTACTCCCTTTGTTCTCCTACTGTTCTTTCATGGTTATTATTCTATTTGGTTGATGTTTTAGTATTTCTGTCATTTTGTTTACTAAAATCCATAAAGTTTGGTAGTTACATCCCTTGATTGCTAGTTCTATGAAATTTTTGTGAGTTTTCATACAAGATGTGCTACTCCTTAGATTCTTGTCCCTTTATTCATTTGAAAACTTTAGTTTGGATGAGATTTTTCATCTCATTTTGTATGCATTGTTTTTTAAGTTTAGTGAGGTTTTTTTCATCCAAACACTAAACCCATGGAGGATTAATGAGTTCTCAAGTTGATTGTTCTACTCTTTTTGGTTTTTCTACACTTTCCTCTATTTTTGGTTGCCATTTTAGGTGAGATGACAGTTTTTTCGGTACTTCTTGCTAATTCCATGTGAGTTTGGTGATTTCACATATTCCATAGAATGATTCATTTCATTATGCCTAGATAGAAACTTTGGTTTATATGAAATTCTGGATTCTATATGTGTATTGCTAGATCTACTCCACTTTGAGCATGGGTTTGGATAAGATTTACTCATTCTCTTATATTACCATCCTAAATTCATTAGAATCCTAAGTTTGCCCCCATCTTTGAAATTAAAAAGGGGAAAATAATGTCTACTTCGTATGCTTAACATTTGCCTTGATTCCCCCATATTTGGAATTTCTATTCATATCATTATTGGTAGTTAGTAGTCTCTTCTTAATTTAATTGGTTCCAAGCGTTGTTACTCATTCTATTTCATATGCTAGTTAGTCATTGATGCTTATGTTTCCCACTTGTATTTACATGGTAACGTCATTGTATTTATATGTTTCGTTTGGAACTCTTATCTTATTGTTGGTTTTGGAAAGTTAGAAGTGGATTTTCGAGTACTTGGTTTTGGTACAAGTATGAGAGCTATTACTTTCCGTTTGGTTTTAAGCATAGGCTTTCCATGGTCTCACATATGTGTTTTTACTACATGGACATCTCTTGCATTGTATCCTTATGTAACTACATACTACTCAATATATGCATGGATTTCAAAGTATCGTTCTAAATCCAAAGATTTTGTTTTGAACCCAATCACCAGGAGACATTAATAGGTGAAAATGGCACTAGTTGCCCACCAATCCTTGATGCCCTCGGGGATTTTTTGCGAGCTAACCATTGATGTTCTAGGGGATTTTTACGGGTTATGTTGGTCTTATGACCCATTTCAGGTACCTAATTACTAGGTCACATTAATAAATGAAGACAACACTAGTTGTCCACTAACCTTGATGCCCTGGGGGATTTTTGTGAGCAAACCCTTAATGCCCTGGGGGATTTATATGGGCTATATTGGTTTTATGACCCATTTCAGGTACCTAATCACTAGGTCACAATAAAAGGTGACGACAACATTAGTTGCTCACCAACCCTTGATGCCCTAGGGGATTTTTGTAGGCTCTACTGGTCTTATGACCCATTTCAGGTACCCAATCACTAGGTTACATAAATAAGTGAAGACGACACTAGATTCCCACCAACTATGTATGAGATTTTAGTTTTGTCGGAGACCCTACATAGGTCATATAAGATTTTTAGTTTTGTTTGAGACCCGTAGGATTTGATACAAGATGTTTTGACGGGATTTGGTTCAAGAACCTTACATGGGTTTAGTTGTTCTGATCCGAGGGGTGTTTTGATGGAAACCCTTCATGGATTATTTGAATTCAAGAGCTGCATTGAGCTTCCATGAGCATGCATATGTTTTGATATCTATTAGCTAAGGTAATTTACTTGAAGAGGTGCTAAGGCCTACTTATGTATAAGTATTTTATATAAAGCATTTGCATTACATGTTGCACTTTCTTTATGAGCTACGCTTACCTGATTCAGTTATGGATTTTTGTTTGATTCGATTTTAGTACCTCTAACACTTTTATTAGAATCTAATCATTATATAGCTAGTTCGATTCATATATGTTACACATGTTTTGATTTAGTATCGAGTCATATTCATGCACATTCGATTTACTCAATGAGACATTATGTATGTTTCCTCACGGGCTTTATAACTTACCAATGTTTTTAACACCCTTTTAGTTGACGCCCTATAGCATGAGATCTTTTGGAGGTTCAGTTCTCAAAGATGCTTATTAATGTTATGATCGTTTTACCTTCTTCATCTTTGTCAGCACCCAAATTTTGACTTGGGCTAATTAATGGAGTCAGATAGGTTCATTACAGCAAGAGACAAAGTCAAATCTTAGACCCTCCCTGAACCCCAAATAGGCAGCCATTCTCAATAGACATTCTTGTTACAAAGACAATGAAAGCACTTTAAATCACCATCATCTTGAATTTTCCAACCCTCATAAGCCTTCCCATATTGAAGCATAAAAAAGGCTAGTAAATTACTATTTTACCCCTACACCTTCAAAAGCCCAAATCAGACCCAATTAAATCTCACTTTCCAACATCTCTGCATCAACAAAGATATCTTGAATTTGCCAACCTTCATAAGCCTTCCCACAATGAAGCATCTAAAGGCTGGTAAATTACCGTTCTACCCCTATACCTTTAGAAGCTCAAATCAAACCCAGTCAAACCCCGCTTTTCAACATCTCCACATCAACAAAGGCACCTTGAATTTACCAACCTTCATAATCCTTCTTACATTGAAGCATCAAAAGGCTGACAAATTACCATTCTACCCTTGCACCCATAGAAGTGCGAATTAAACCTTATTTGAACTCCTTTTTTCCATAACCCTTCCTGAAATCTCTTCTCCAATAAAGATACCTCAAAGTTAACAATTCCCCAAGGCTTCCAACATCAAAATCCTAAAAGGTTGGCAAATGACCATTTTGCCCTTACACCTCAAAAAACCTCAAACCAAAGGCTGTGAAGCCCATTTTTCTCAAGATGCTCTAACCATCATCAACAGCCCCATATTGAGACCCAAAAGGTAATAAAATTACCATTTTGCCCCTATACCCTCAATATACATCATTTTTCCCCAAAATCAAACTTTCAGAAAAACCCTGAAGACCCGACACAGATCATAAACTTAGCCAATCAGTGGCCATACTCTAATAATCCATAAACCTTCCCAAGAAAAACCCCAGAGGACACAATACCTCCCAATTGCCCCAATCTATCCCCAAAATATAGTCAAATCACCATTATTAGCCATGGACACTCGGTAGCCCCCAAAAACTCTTCGAAAGTCTAAATCCATCAATGTCAGGCTCATTTTTTCTATTTTTTTGAGATCATTGATAAATGTCCTAATGAAAAGTCCTTTCACAAACCCAACACAACTCATTGACCCAAGTTTTTACCAATCCAGGGCACATTTCTCGAGTAGGTGACCTTCCTTCAAAAATCTCCCAAAAAATTCACCAAGGGTTAGATTATCTACCTATCAGACCCCAGAGCATCGTAAATCCAAGACCTAAACAACCATGATTACAATCACACCCCATTCAAACCCAAAAAAACCAGTCACAGGCCCAAGCGGTATTTATCCTCGGACAATTCAGGGTTTGGAGCATAACTTTCAGCTCAGGTATCTGATTCATACATAGTCAGAGCATATGGCTCACAAATCTCAAGGGCAATCTTTCATATGAACATTTCAAAAATCAATTTTACCTTCTTACTCTTTTTCCATTGGCACGAGCCAGTACGGATACATTCAGACCTAGTTTTGGCCCACTTGCCCATATCCGATTCTAATTCTATTAGTTGCATTGCGACTGGAATGTCTGGGAGATGCGAAAAACTTATAAACCTTGAGAAGTTTGGAGTCATAAAACCCGAAAAAAAGCTTAAACAATAAATGGGAAAAATCCAAAAAAAGCAATCATTGCTCTTTTAAAAAATTACCAGTTTTACCTAAAATGTCCCTGAAACTATTTTTCAACCCTACACCCCTCATTTGGAATATTCTAAATGAGGGTTGGAGACCCAAGGACTACTCCCCTTATCCCTACACCCATCCCCATGGACCCCACTCTCTCCCCCATGACCAATCTATACATGACATGTGGCATGAGGGCCTACCACATTCACCCTCATCCACACACCCCTTCCCACCTCCATTAAAACTTCTAGAAGTAGCCACCTAACCTCTCACCCCCTCCACATCTGTCTCTTATACACA
>JAOXJP010231650.1:0-10598 GCA_025762735.1 Platanus orientalis | reverse complement strand
CAAATACAAATGGAAATTGGTTCAGAATTTTTAATTACTTATGTTTAAATGGTGTTGTGAACCATCCTATTGGAATACAAGGGATTCATCCTACTACAACACATTCTTTCTTAGAGTTGTCTGGTTTCATGTTTGCACCAAAATGGGCATGTCCAGGGACAATGCCTTGTACGATGATTCAGACAATATGAATGGCACTGTTGGAAGCAACTAAACTTTGTTCAAAGATTTGGGTGATGTTCTGTTATTGATTTCAAGAGATTATGGTCTTCAAAACGAACTTGGGTATTTACTGATTGATTCTAAAATCATGCAACGATGTTGTAATGTTATCTGTTTCCCATATGGCAAACTACTACTATGTTTGTGTTTTCTTTCAATCTATGTATTTGAAGTTGAACTTTAAGACCCATTTTTTGTTATTATTTCTTATTTGCTTATATATGTGCCAATTGATTGTGGAATTCATTATTTCTCCATCCATTCATTGCTTCTCTTTGATTTTTGGGTTTAATACTATTGTCTTTTAAGGTTTTGTACATGTTTCTCTATCCACTCATCGTTTCTTGGAGATACTAGTAAATTGTGGATTGATATCAATAGATGAGATACATAAATTAAAAAAAAAAAAAAAAACCTTTATGGAGCATTTTTAAAATGCCTCCTAAAGTTTACCTTAGGAAGCGTTTTACTTTATGAGGCGTTTTAAAATGCTGCCTAAAGTTTGCGACTTTTCGTGATGCCAGTCAAAACAATGCTTGAAAAACACTCTTTTATAACTATAGGGAGCATTTTTTAAACACTCTAAAAGGTGTTTTTTGTTATAGTGTTATTTAGATGTTCTGATCTGCAGCTAATACCAAACATGGTATAGTCCAAAAAAAATATTGAATTAATAAGAGTGCCCTTTATAAGTTTTTCCCCTTTTTTTTTTTTTTTTGTCATTTTATGCATTTGCTTGATTATTTAATAAATCAAAATCTTCAATAAAACAAGAAATTATGAATTAACAATATATTTAACTCAACTCAATAAAACCATATACCAACTTCTTGAGGATGGCTATACAATCTTATTCCACTTTATCTAAGATTATATTTTTAGTTAAATTGTAAGCATGAATAAAATATATGTGCTGATGTTATTGGTTATTTCTTATATTATTTTATTTTTTAACTGTATTATTATGATCATTAATAAAATAATAATTATTTGTATAAAAGATATTATTATGAAAGATTATTTTTTATTACAGCTATGGGTGTTTGCCATGTTTGACAAATTTTTTGATGTCTTTATTGGTCTATTTTCAATTCTTGGTCACATATTTTATGCATGTCCAAAAGCTTTCTTCCTATACTTGCATTACATGTGGCACTAATGCAAGCTTATAACATGTGTTTTCCAATGTTTTGAAACATGTGCATTTGATCATATTAAAAAACTCACTTCTTATCAGTGCTTTTTGGTCTTAACTTAATTCACATATTTTAAGTTAATAAATTATATTGTCAAAATTTTTCCTTTTTTATTTAATTATTCTTTCTTTTGTATAATTAAACCAAATTACTTATTCATACTCGCATTTGTCATTTGCTAGTAAATAATTAACAAAAAACAACATTAAGTTATAAGTCATTAATATTCTCCTTTTGGAAGAAAAAGAAAGAAAAGAAAATGTTATATAGTGTGAAATACTTCTAAAGAGAAGAAAAAAAAATTGCAAAGCAAGTTCCTTTTTATAGGAGGAAACCTTTTTAAATAAACAAGTTCCCTTTTCTACGGAAACCTTCACTATCAAGTAAGTTCCCTCTTCTAGGGGTGTTTATGCCATAAATTTACCACCGAGAATTAATGACTGAGATTAAGCCACATGCCATTATTACCAGTGAATCACGAAAGAAGTTGGTTGTGACATTTAGTGGTGGGATTTAAAATTCAAAAGAATAATTGGTCATCATAACAAATGGTATATTGGAGGAATTTCACCATCAGTTACGAAAACAAACGGGGGAATAATATTGGTAGAAATTTGAAATAAACAATTAGTTAGACTTGTGGCAAAAGGAGCGTTCAAAAGATGGTTTGTATAGTTGATTGATGTTGTAGATCATAGGGCATGTAGCAACAATTGATAACTAAATATAATTGTCGATTTTATCTATAAATTACAATATAATGTAAAAGAAAGAACCCAACTCCAACACACAAACTCAACATATCACAATCTAGCCTATATTTCTCCCTCATGGGAGATCTTTATCGTAGTTTAACTTAGTTTTCTTTTATAGAAAAACTTACTAAAGTTGATTCAATTCCTCTATAAGTTTCAACTCACATACATAGAGTTGATTTAATTCCTCTATAGGCATATCATCGCATTTTCACCCATTAAAGTTGATTTAATTCCTCTATAGGTTTTATCATCTATCTTCCATCACCATTTCTACAGGTTGTAGCACATTTCCAACATCTCATAGGGTTAAAGTAGCAATATATAGTTTTGAGTTTCTACAACAACACTACCATTGTCCTAGGTCATTATTGTGTCGAAATGCGACATTATTATCATCAATTTTTCATATGTTATTGTCTTAAACATGTTATATGTATTTTATTTCACAAATAAATATTATTTCAACAGGTTTTATTTTTTCTAACATTGTCATGACATTTGATTTTAAAAAGTCTTCGATATAAAAGCAAAAAAGAACTCATAGAGGGAAGAAACCTCCCCCTCATAATTGCTTGATCTCTCTTGATTTGGTGGCTAATCAAACAGCCGAACACAACAATTAGTCCCATGGTCTAACTCAGCGCCTATAGTCAAAGGTGAGAAAGAAATTTGTGCCAACATGACACGGTACACCCACATACTAAATTTTTTGTCAAAAAGGGTAAACCTTTATTCATAAAAATTATTAAACCTTGATCTTTATTTGATTAGATCGGTTGGTGTTGATTTCCATCATTTTTTGACTCTATCTCTATGGATGAGCTATGTTAATGGACTTCAATCTCTAATTAGGATTTTCTTGAGTTCCAATAAGAGAAGATACATGATTTATATATAATTGTAAAAACACATATAAAAGTAATGTAATAATGCCTATTGGAATTATGATAATAACGTAATTATTAATGTCTTCTTCCCTTCCTTAGACTTCAACTTGAACCACTTATTCTTCAGTGGTTTCTTATGGCCAGACTTATTCTCAACATCATGACTTTAACTTAATGGTCTTCTTTCTTTTCCTTTTCATGGTAAAATTAATAAAGCTTGCAACTTGATATTTTATTTGTATAAAGTACTCTGCTATTTTATTTTTTTACTTTTTCTTATAATGTACCTACAACCTCTTCTTTTCTTTTTTTTTTTTTAAGTTTTTGTGGTAATCAAGTACCTACAACCTGAACAAGCTTACTTTCAAATCTCTATAAAGTACATCTTTTGACCAATTGCCAAACAAACCTCTCTCTTATGTGAATAACATCTATAAGTTTTAATAAAAAATCAATCTTTACAAACCCCAAAGTTGTACCATCTTACATTCTTCCAAACCTTTGCAGTTTGCATTATCTTTTCATCTTCCACTTTCACACCATTTCTCATTTCTCACGGCACCTTCATCCTCTCCAGCGAAAGCACCCAGCTTACACATATTCCAACACTCTCACAGAACTCAGAACTGGTAAGTCTCTCTCTCCCTCTCTCTCTCTCTCTCCAACTTTCTAAAACCTTTCATTTCCCACCGTTCTCTTCTACAATGCTCAAATCTAACTCTTTAAAAATAGCAGTTGAAAATCTCAAAGAAAATGAGATATTGTCAAACACAAATAGTCGGCAAGAACCGAGAAGATTTGAGGTCTCCAGCACTTGAAGATATCTTTTTTTTTTTTTTTTTAATTCGTTAGCGAGCCAATCCAAGCCTGGACTGAGCTTGTCATCACGAGCCTGAGCCAAGCCTGAGCTTGGCATGCCAAGCTCGTCATGAGTCTGAGCCAAGCCTAAGCCTAATCATTATGTGATGAGCCTAAGCTGAGCTGGGCAAAGTTCTGCTCGTTGACACCCCTATCTAACAAGTCTGTACGCTATACCGTCCTAGCCTTGGGCATGCGTTAATATGCTCTTCAAATTTATACTACAAAGCTTGTTTTGCAAACTTCGTTTAAATGTCCAAGAGTTAGCTGTGGGCCTTAGCTCTCAAAAGAGTCGTCCACAATAAACAAAGATCATCTCATCATCTTCACATCCAACTCTTACATCTATAGTACGTAACATTTATTCCCTCTCCATTTATTACAATTTATTACTAGTAAAACAAAGCAAGGAGAGCATACAGGTTTGGCGCCTTAGCTAGGCCATGGACCATGTAACGTTCACCACACCCTGGCCTATGTCAAGCCCCAAAGCATTCCACACCGCATTGGAAGCATCGACTATGTTGTTACGGCATGGAGGCTGGCCAGCATGTTCCTTGTCGCAGCCATGCATGGAATCGCACTCATCCACCACCTTAGCAGTTACACTCTTTCCATTGCTAGCGGTTATACGGATCATCTTCCCACACCGGCTACAACCGGCATACCATCCGGTGGAGAGGGCAACAACACGTTCAGTGTTATTATGGTAACTTTCGTCGCACTCAGACGGGCCACCACCATCACCACCTTCGCTAAAATCGTTATTTGTAAGAAGGGCATGGGTGGAGGACGTGACCGGTGGGAGCAAGAGTATGTAGGGCTGGTATGACCCTTGCAAGTGAGTGTGCCGGACTGCCTACAATCACCACTGCCCCCTCCGGCGGATGGGCTGGAACATATGTGGGTTCCGACGTCTGGATCATCGTTACATTTTCTGTTGATGCAGATGAGTTGGCCACTACAGTCGTTTAGGGTTTTACAAGGCCCTCCACATGAGGAGAGAGCACTTATAAGATAAGGAAAGAAGAAGAGAAGTGAGAGAAAAGCTAACATTTGAAGTGCCATGGATAACCAAAGGCAAAGTGGAGTCAGTATACTAAATGCTTGATTGAAGGTGAGAAATGGGAGAGGGAGGAATGTTGTATTTATAATGCGTTTGCAATGAAATATCAACAGTATTTAGGCCATTTAAATCTGCTATTACTTCTTTTAAATACAAAACAGAATTAAATCATTCACTGTTATACCATACAAAATCAGCGGGCCGGGGTTGACCCTTTCTTCGTTTTTTTCTTTTTTCGTTTTCTTCCCTAAAAAGACTATGAGAACCTAACCCTAGAAAGGAGGTGACCACCTCTTCCTTTTTCTTTCAATTATTTGAGCTTTCCAAATCCAAACGCATTCAAAAGTTTAGTTTATCAAATAATTGGGCATTCAACTATTTGACAAACTAGAATTTTGGGACCCATAATGAGTACGTCCAATTTGAGTAACCCAATATTTTGGTTGTCATTTACTATAAATCTGTCTTGGAGCATGTCAAATGTTATGTGATGAAAAAGTCTCTGTAGTGTTTATAGTGAATTATAAGATGATTGGTTTGGATCCTATTTGCTCATAAAATTAGAGCGAGATGGTTAAAGTGAAGAGGTGCTTCTAGAATGTTGTGATTGACGAATACCACTAAAATTGAAAATAAGACAACTATAAAACCAATCATGATTTATGGAATAGAATGTTGAATAGCCAACAAACAATACATACATAAAATGAGTGTAGTTGAAATGAAGACGTTGAGATGAATGAGTGGAAAGACTAGAAATAATAGAATTATGAATGAATCCATTTGTGAGAGCTTAGGTATAACACACATAGGTGATAAAATGAAGGAAAGTTGATTGAGATGGCTTAGACATGTGCAACATAGACCAATAACTGCATCAATGAAAAGTGAGACAATGCAAGTTGACAGTACTAAAAGGATTAGAGGAAAACCAAAATTTACCTGGGTTGAAATAGCGAGGGATATGATAACTTGTAATTTAATGACAAATATGACCCTAAATAGAATGGAATGACGGAGCATGATTCAAATAGTTGGGATAAGACAATTTGTTGTTGTTATTGTTAGTTTGGATCTTGTATGACCTCCTTATGACTTGCTAGGACCTTGTTGGTCTAACAAGCTGACACAACACCGATAAAGAGGAGATACTGAAAAAAACCGGGCTCCTTTTTAAGTGACATGTCAACATATTTGGTTAAACAGGTCCTACCAGGGGACCACAAGGAGGTCGGACCAGATCCTTGCTGTAGCTGATATATGTTGTGTTGGGGGTGTAAATGTCTGAAAAGGCATTCATTTGAAAAAGTAAATGGTCGAAAAGAGACACCAAATTCAAAAACACGTCTATGTGCGGATATATATATATATATATATATATATATATATATATATATATATATATTGGGTGTCCTTGTTCGGTGTCATTACTTTTGTCCTTTGTTTCTTTTATATTTTGGCTAATAAATAAAGGTAAGTGAACTTTAATTGTCTGTTATCATATAAAGGATATTAATTGCCAGACTGATGGCCTTTGTGAGCTGAGTTAGTTTTTATGGCAGCCCCTGCCGGGTAGAATCTGATTCAATGGGAAGTGGGTCCCTTGCGGGGGATGAGATGTTTTTTTGGTCAGAGCCAACCTACCTACTCATATCCTCTGATACCAATTTGGCGGTTTAACAAGCGTCTCCTCACGTTATAAGCCTTGATATTCTCAATTTCTTATATATTTATGAAGAGTTTGAACTTGATAGATATCACTCGATGCTAGGGTATTTTAGGATTTTAAATCATCTTCAGTCTAAATGGACATGTGCAGCTACCACTCCATTACCAATCAGTGTATGACATGTGGCCTGTGAAAGGGTGTTTCATTCAACACTCATGGATCAAAGGAGAGACTTGGAGGGGTAGCTGTCCCGTCAGACTGGAGATGTTGTAAATAAGTAGGTATTTATAATATTACACCATCCTTTTCAATCTTGTATTACTTATATCTCTCCAGTTTGAATGGAGATGATTCGAACCCGGAATAAAGCTTATCACGGTTCTGCTAAGGTAGCTTGTGGATCACCGACAGTGGGTCCCTCAATCTGTTATCATGAACCAACACACCAGCAGTGTTTGGTTCTTTTCCTCGCTTCTATTCATTGCCTTTTCTATACTTTCTCTTGCTTTCGATCTCTCCGATCTCTCTATTGCTAGTGCCAGTGCTAGTGCTACTGGTGTTAATTAGTGTAGGGGCAATTGGGTTGGCTCTCTTGGCTAGGTTGGCCCGGTAAATCCTGCCCATTCTTGGCCTGGTAAAAATTGGGTTGGGCCTGTGGTTAGCATATTGGCGCTTGGATTAGCTCGTACCATAGATTTACCATTCTTGTTTGTGTATTTTTTTAATGGGGTGGCATATTTTGGCCTTACCTGGCTTAGGCCTCTTCCTGTTCCTACGCCCTACACTATCCTTCAAAGGGGTGACCCCCTCTTCATTTTTCTTTCAATTTTTTTCCCTAGAAGTCTGTGTGGACCTAACCCTACAAAGGAGGTGACCCTTCTTCCTTTTTTTTTCTTTTTTTCTTTTCGTTTCTAAAAGTCTACATGGACCCAACCCTACAAAGAGGGGTGACACCCTCTTCCTTTTTCTTTATTTTTATTTTCTCTTAAAAGTTCTTGTAGACCCAACCCTAAAAGATGGTGATCACATTTTCATTTTCTTTCAATTATTTTCTTTGGTAAGTCCATGTGAACCCAACCTCCTCATAAACTACCACGTTTCTTATTTTTCTTTCTTAAATCAGTTGTGTTTGGATTCGTGGAATTGGAGAGTGGAAAGAAATTGGGGGATAGAATTGGCTTTTTTGCCATTTGGATACATAATACAAAGGGTGGAAATGGAATTATCAATTCCATTGAAATTCAAGAGTGAAAAATATAGTTCATTAATATTGATTTGACATCCATAGGACGGGTTATTTTTCAATTCCTCATTTTAAAACTAAAAGGAACATAACCAATAGGGTTGTAAATTGGGTCAGAGTGGGTTAGACCAAGGTAGTTCACCCAAAATATATATAGACCATGATAGGCCATTTGAGCTGAAAGTAACATCGGGTGTAAAACTTAAACTTAGGCCTAAACTCAGCCCAACTTAAAATAAAATTAGCCTAATATGCCTAAACTTTGGGCCAAACAATTTAGGCTTTAGGACAGTCTGACTCCAAATGGATCCAGTTGATTTAAATTTGGATCAAGAATATCTCAATTTAGATCAATATTGACCAATCTCAATCCCATGATTCCAATGATAAGAAAAACTGTAGTGGAGGCAAGTTTGGGGTCAATTTGGGTAATCTATAGTCATTCTAGCTAAACCTAGCAAACCCAAATGATCTCAATCCCTCCAACTTGACTATTGACGGAGATCTATATGGTCAACTTGAATTAAACGCAGCTTCTCCTAATGTGGATCAAGATTGGCTCATACTCAATCCCGTGGTTGTAATAGTAAGATGTATGTTTTCATTGAATTGATGTCCTCGATGGATCTCAACAAGTTGATTCAAACAATAAATTTCAATTAAGAATATTACATTTCAATGGACTTCATTTCAATAGGTAAATTCCATTTTCGAAATCCAAACACAACCTTATCTTCATTTCTATCTCCAATCAATCTTTTGCAGTAAGTTTCTTTCTTGTTTGTTTTTTTTTTTTTTTTTTTTTTTTTTTGATAATTGCAAAAAACTTTTTAAAATAAAAATCTCCTACATCTCTTTCCTATCTCTCTTCCTCAAATCCAAAAATCTCTCTCCCCTCACTCTCTTTCCTTATCTCTCCTCTTTATTTCTTTTATCCTCTCTATTTACCTCCTTCAAATTTCTTATCCACCAATATATCCTTCTCTCTTCATACCTCCCTAATATCTCTCTTTCTTCGAAAAAAAGAAATAATCATTTGTACTTTTAAAAGGAAAAACTCCTACTAAATCTCATCCAACTTAAAATCAATTCTTATCCCACATCCCTTAATTCAAATAACTAAAAGAGCTTACTTAATCCTGTAGAAATTAAGGTAAGTTGCCATTTTTTTCATTAATAAATTCTCAAATTTCCAACTTCTATCCCCCCCCCCTTTTGACTTTTTGGTAAGGTCTCTTCCAATACTGCCCATGAGAGCGTTGGTGTCATATTGTTTTACCCCTATTCAAACAAACCAACGCTCCATTGATCAATCTATGAGGATCGTTTTCTTTTCTAACCAAAGTCACATATACTTTTTGAGTCTGTGGCTCAAAGTTTCAGTAGGTATCGATTTTGGCTTCTCTCGATACTTCTAATGGCTTTGTTTAGCTATCTACATGCATTTGGTATTTGAATTTCTGATGTGTTTGGATTTTGATGTAAAACGCTAACTTTATTAATTTTCTATGAAACTGATAGTTTAATTGAAATGCAGTTTAAGGGGCCAATTAGTGTGAACCAAAAACGTTTTGTTGTTTCTTATGAAAAGTGTGGAAATTAATTGCTGGAAAAGCAATCTTCAATGCTTGGTTTGATATCACTTAGCTTAAGATGTTTAAGCCATGGTCCTGTCTAAATTTTTTTATTTTTGAAAAGAGAACATATTGGTAGGATAAGAAGCCACTCTGTTGATTCCACATAGCCGTTACAATTTTTCTTGGCAGTAATGATTATAGAAATGGGCTCACATAATCATCTAAACAAATGTGAGAGAGCTGTACATATGCAGTCATATGTACCTGCAGCATGGACTTGAGCGGTACCAAGTCTATAAAGCGATAAATTATCAACAACCAAAAAAGTCTTTAAAGCCACAAATAATTTTTAAGGTCACCACCACGTACCTAGATTTATTCCCTCTATTCAAATCATGGTCAGTATCCCATGCCATGAGGCCCATTACCCGATCTTCTTCTGTTTGTTTACCAGGAATCCAGATGCAAATTGACATAAATGTACAAATAACTGGGTCCAATCTTTTTTGTTTTTCTGTATGATCTGTAATCTATGGACCCTTTGTGCAACGTCACCTATAGAACCATTGTTATGTTCTTTTTCCAATTTAATCTATTATTTAAATTCAGAACATCTGCAACTAATACCATACATAGTATAGTCCTAAAATTATAGCTACTACATTAATTGGAGTGTCATTTTTAAGTTTTTCTTTTATTTTGTTATTTTATGCATTTTCTTGATTGTTTAATGGATCAAAATCTCTCAATAAAATAAGAAATTGTGCATAAAAGATATATTTAACTCAACTCAATTAAATCTTATACCAACCTTTGGTGGATGGCTGCACAATCTTATTCTACCATTCCACTTTATCTAAGACTATATTTTTAGTTAAATCGTAAGCATAAATAAAATGTATGTGCTGAGTGTAGACACCTAAAATTTGTACAAATTACAAATAAGGGCTTACACCCTCACAAATGCACATCAAAGACCCAAAAATCATACATGGGTTTCAAATCTATAAATTAAGCCCAGTTAACAAGTCCATTGGGTCTAGTTCGGGTTTCAAACAATAACCCATAAGACCACCAAGCCCACACATGTCTCAGCCCATTAGCTGACCCAAAAACCTAGCT
>JAOXJP010231649.1:0-24590 GCA_025762735.1 Platanus orientalis | reverse complement strand
TATATACTATTGATAATTTTAAAATAATTAGTATATTATATATAATACATATATATTATGTATGTAAAAGTTTGGGCTTCGGGTCGGGCCGAGGTAAGCCTAAGCCCGGCCCTCAATAAAAGTTCAGGCCTCTGGTCCTTGATGGGGCCTAGCTTGGGTCGGGCTTTTTGAGTCCATTTGAGGGCCGGGGTTGGACCGGCCCGACCCATGCCTACCCTTACTTGCACTTAGGGCTGTCAATAAGCTGCGTTAGCTTGGGTTTTCATGACTTAAAGTTTGAGCCTTCAATTGAGCTCGCTCGTTTTGTTGTTGAGCTATATTAGGCTCAGCTAGCTAAAAGCTTGGCTTGTTAATGATGTATATAATAATATAATTTGTTATAATATAGGCTATCAGGTGTGTTTCAACTACGTATATCTTTAGCCTGTTGGAACAAGTTTCGCTTAGGGCTTTAAGATTTGGGCCTGAGGTAGTGAACTTAAGTTTGGAGAGCCTAGCCGAGCTTGAACCAAGACTGTCTCAATCTTAATAAGCCAAGCCTGAGCTCATCACACAAGGAATAGGCTCAGGCTTGACTCAGCTCAGCTCGTTGATACTCCTATTAAACATTTAAACACAACATTCTGTGACTAGGTTACTTGCATTCAATTGGTCTACGGAGAATTTTAGATTTTTGATGAATCAATTAAATTCTACTTTTAAAGATCAGCACCAACATGGAGAAGATAAAAACAAAAGAGTGTTTCTATTTCAACATTGCGTTCTTGGACACAATAATCAGAGGCAAATCCCAGTGTTTTTTAGAAACTCTTTAAGCAATTAAAAAACAAGAGAGGAAAATATTCTCTGTTGAAAATGTGTGGGGGTTTATAAGCAGACATGTGTTGTGTTGGGGTTAGAAACATCGAAAAAAGTGTTCAGTTGAAAAGTAGGTATCTGATAAAGAGACAAAATTCATTAACACATCATGTGTCAATCAACAGCACATTTACAGAGGTCTGTGTCAACACAGACAACCATTCTCCTTAAAAAAATAAACAAGAAGATTAAATTGCATAGTCAACAAGAATTCCATCTCACATCATACAATGCATAGGAAACACATTTGAGGCCAAAAGGATCCTTTCTTCTCTACAAATAATGAAGTGGGCTTCAGGAAGAGAGGTACACATTGAAAAAAAGTGAATATCACTACTTTTTTGGGTATGTACATGTCTCATGAAGCCACAAGACAGGAGACGATCTCAACTGATTTGAGGTGTTTCAATCGAAAGATATTCCATATGCCTAAAATGGGCTAGACAAATCTAAGCCATCAACAAAACTTTTTTTTATAGGAAAGTGGGTAAATGGTACCAATCCCCCACAGACTTTACCAACTTAACAAGATTGCACCTTCGAAGCCTTCTTCCTAAGCCCTTGACAGTGATACCATTTTTTATTTTTTTTGCCTACATGTCATACTGTAAACAACCGCGTTAAAGACAGTTTAGCAACTATAAAAGATCCAGAATGATGGCAATGAGGTAGTTAAATGGGTGGTTATCCATCCTGCCACGTCCTTAATTGGGAGGGTTTGGTGGGTCTTATTTGGGTCATGGGTTTTGAGTTTCATTTGATAGACCCATATCAAGTATAGATTGCATCATCAACATATATAACCATTATTTAAGAAGTCTTGAAAGTCTAATATATTTTCCTCTTCTCTATTTTCTTATTTTTCTTATCGAATTCTCTAGCTCAACCCTATCTGATTTGATCTCTTGCCATCACTGGTCAAGTTAAAGTCAATACCCGAATCAAACCACCCATTTCAAATCTTGGGTTCACTTTGAACCATTTGATTAAGGTAATAGTTGATTTTTATTTTTTATTTTAGAGAGAGAGAGAGAGAGAGAGAGAGAGAGAGAGTACCATGCTCAATGGAAGGAGAGACGTGAAATCAAAGGAGTAATTGTTGGGTAGTTGATACAAAAAGTTACTTGTCAAAGTCAAAAGAATGAATCAGAGAAATGCTTTGTCTTACCTGCCCCGTAGGCGTGCGTGTGGGAGTTTCATGGATCTCTCTTTCGAGCTCTTGTTGGTCAGTCAGTCACCCTCAGTGTTCAACGTTAGATGGGGCACTTTCGGCCAAGCAATCATTGTCGTAACGGTTGTCGTAGCCATAGTCAACAATAATAAAAAGGATGTGTGAGAAAAGTCGGTGAAATCGGCACCTGTCCATGGGCCACCACCCTTGTCCACTTCAATGTCATCTTAGCTCTCACTTCCATCCAAATCCCCAATAATCCAAATATCATCTTTGATATTAGTGTAGACGGACACGTGTTTTCTCCTCCTGATATTTGTTCAGACAAAAATTTGTAAAAAAATGAAAATAAAATATTCAAGAAGAATGAATCCACCACGGCTGAAAACCTCTCCATACCCAAAATTTAAAGTATGCACATCTACTAAGTAATCAAACAAATAAAAAAAATGATAAGATGGTGTCTGGATGAATTTTCTATTGCAAAAGTTAAAATAGGGTAACGTTCCTCAAAACGTGAAATGTATCCAAAAATTTAAAACATCAACTAAATTTGGGTGGGAGTATTAAATTTTTGTACACGTGATGTGCTGCAGACATTTACTATATGTTCGACACTTATTATGTGTTAATGTAGTGTTACTTTCTATAGAGGATGCTAATGAGTCATGAGATGTGCTACAAATGATGTAAGGTTGCCGTTGGCACCATAAAATTACCCTCAAAATGAATGAGTAAAATTGAACTACGTGATAGTATAATATATGGAATAGGAAACGGCTATCTTTAAAGGAATTTGAAATTGAAAATATAATTGATTCTATAAGTGGAAAGACTTTATCAAGATAAATCCTTAAAAAATGATTACAAGATAGATGACTTATTTCCGTTGAAATATTTCAAAATTTGTTGTTAAACGAGTTGTTAAGCCATTAACCATGAAAACAACAATCAGAACAAATATAATACTTCCATTGAAGGATTTTGAAATAATTAATTATTAGATGAGGTGTCAAATAATAATCTATGAACGAAGTTACAAGACAGATAGCAGACATTAAGAATGACTTTTGGAAGAAGTGTACAATTGATTCTTAGCATTATAAATAAGAAATGGAGGCACAAAATCAAAGACCCTTCTCAAACACAAATTCAACCATAGTATAACGATGTTTTTATCTTTCTCTCCCATGGAAAACTTTTACCTTAGTTTACTGTAGTTTTCTCTTATAGAAAATCTTATTAGAATTGATTTAATTCTTCTGTAAGTTTCAAGTCATATTCATGGAATTTATTAAATTCTTCTACAGGTATGACATCATCCATTCATCTTTTGGAGTTGATTCAATTCATCCACTGGCATACCACCATATTTCCATCATTTGGAGTTTGATTTGATTCCCCCATAGGTTGCACCATCATCATCACCATCACCATCTTTCATCCATTATCCTCCATCTTCCACCTTCATTTTACAGATTACAACATCTCTACCATCATTCCATTCTTCAGAGTTTGATTTAATTCCTTTATAGATTGCACCATCACCATCTTCTACCATCATTTCTACAGGTTGTTGCACATTTCCATCATCTTCCACCATCATTTCTACAGGTTGCTGCACATTTCCACCATCTCCTATGGCTACAACAGAAATACTACCACCATCATTTGCCCAGTTTACAGTAGCATCACTATGTCGGGTAATTACAACAACAACATTACAATCTCAAGTTTATGCAACAACACCACCACTATCCCAATAGGCCATAGTTGTGTGGAATTACAACACCATTATTATCATTTTTTTTAAACATATTGTAAATACTTTATTTTTACAAATAAAGTATTTAATCACATGATCTCTTTCGATTTGATAAGCGTTTAGACAGCCAAAAACAACAATTTATCTCACAATTTAGCTTGGCGCCTGGGCCAGAGGTGAGAAGGAAATTTGTGCCAATGTAGCATTGGCATGCCCGTATAGAAAAAATTTCCACCCAACAGTGGCTAACCCTGAACAATTCTCATGTCATTATTTTTAATTTACTGTTACAAGGGATTAATAGAATGATCAAAGATTCATGATGATGATTATAGGCCATTATGCGAAGATTGAGTAATGCAATTTATTGATGTTATCATCAAATCTACAATCTCGGCTGTAGAGTATTGTCTATTCAGACAACCCTGAGGTACAATGTACTGACATTCTTGTAAAAGATTTATTTCATCGCATCCATTTCATTAGCAAGAAAATCATCTATACCAGAACTATGTGGGACCCACTCTCCCCTGTGAAAGGGGGCACCCTACTCCCGGTGTAGAGGATCAGGCCCTTAGTGAAAATTGTTAAGAGAGTATAATGATCCAAAAATTTTGTGTCGAGGTTGGTGACTCATAGTTTTGGCTCTTTAAACCAGGTTTTCCATATTATTCGCCCTTTAGGTAAAAGGAGAATGTTCATACAAGATGGTTCAAGTGATAAATAGCCTTCGATAAGAATAGACACTTTTTTATCTTTTTTCCACTCAAAACTTCTTCTCTTTCCAACCTCTTCTTCAATCATCCTTTCTTTACTTCATTTTTAGCTAACCTCCACAGACACCTCGGGCTTTCAATGATATGGTGTATGTTGGGTTAATGTCTTGTATTCAACCCGAGATATAGCTCGGGATGATAATCCGAAAAATTGGCGAAGGTAAGTAAAGCGAATCCTTTGCCCATGGGGGTTTGGGGGCAACGTCCCCAGTCGAATTTTTTTTGACCCGTTTTGTATCTGCTTTGGGGTCCGGATCTGACCCGTGCAGATTAGGGTTTTGGGGGTTTATATTTAGGGTTTTCTCAATTTTCGTGCTGTCGCACTGTTCATTGTAATCTCTGTTCTTCGATCATAGTGAAAGCTCTTCTCAGTTTTCGCCCGTGGACGTAGGCTTCAAAGCCGAACCACGTAAATCGTTTTGCTCTTGTGGTGTGATTGTTTTCTGTTCTATTTTCTCTCTTCTTCTTTGTTGCATACGATCATAGATCTAGGTTTCCGTATAACACCACTGATGAGGAATCATTAAATTCAAATAGAAGCATAATGGCATGTTATTATTGAAAACAAAAGATAAGATTGATCACATAAGATTGTAGGTGCTACCTTTATAAATCCGTAATGGCTTAAGAATAGAGCCTAGAGGTACTCCACTTTGAGACTATATATAAGTGGAACCTTAGCTGCCACTGTGATCCCCCACTGACACGAACAAAATTTGGAAACCCACAACCTTAGTTTCTTATATAATTCTAGAGGCCAAGACTAACAATTTCTCAATTTATGCCAGATCACAAAACTACTTCTAGCACCAGTTTTTGAGGTTCAAAATATTGAAATATCGTCAAATATGCATAGAGTATATATATATATATAGCTACCTCTCTTCTGTTGACCTGATTTATTTGACTGTTTCTTATCCTAATGATGAAAGTAGTATGAATCTGTATATATTTTTTGCATTGCCGGATAAAGGAGTAGGGTTGTCAAGTAGAAAGCCAGAATAAAACTCCACTCATACCATTAAACATGATGATTATTATGAGTAGGAACCACTGTTTTAAAACCTATCAATGTTTGGACCTAGCCTATTTCAAATAACAATCAGCATTATATTTTCTTTCCAACAGGAAAAAATAGAATTTCGTTTAATGCAAATGCATGGCTGTAACAGAAGTTTAACTAAGTCCAATAATATAAGAGAAGTGGGATATAGCTAATCCTAAAATTTCAATGGAATACATGAATTGCTAAAAACAGACAACTTGTGTTTCATTGAATCATTGACCAAGAAGATGTAGTAATTGCTAGATTGAACAAAATGAACCAAAAGAGAAAATACGATATAGTTTATGATGCTAACAATTATTTGAGTGCAAGTAACCTACAAGATGACAATACCCAACACAACATGCAATGAAGAACTAGAGCTATACTCCCAATTGACAGAAAGGTTTTTGCAATGGTGCTATTGCAAGAGAGCAGAAGACTTAGTTTGACCTCAATTTGAATCAGCTGTTGGTTAGGGCCATGCTGAGATCGGAAAAACATGTAACCATAAAGATAATACTCTTTTCATGCTCACTCAAAACCAAGAGAACAAATTGGGAGAACAACACAACTCTTTTATTATAACAGTCTCTCCACTCCAAACACTCTTTTATTATAACAGTCTCTCCACTCCAAACACTCACACTCTAGTAAAAGGGGAACCACTATTCACTCACAGCTCTCAAGGGAAGAACCACAAAAACAATTTAACATTTAGCAATTACCCATGAGGAATCCACTCTCAATTGATATAATTTACTAATCTTTAGATAATCATACGGGATAATCTTCAGAGACCTGGTATCAACTTCCGGACAAGGTAACCTATTTCACAATTGCTAGAAGCTAATAAGATTGCAAACTACGCAGTAAGTGTATAAATTAATGTTAAAAAATTATAGTTTTAGTACTTATCATAACAAAGAGAGATTAATGTTTTCTCATCTAATATTTATGTGTTTCATGTAGTTAGAAAATGTGCATAATTAGAAATGGGAGTGAACTCCTCACTCAGTGAGGAAAAGATACGAGCTTGTATGGCTTCACATGCCTTGCGAAAATTATTTGGACCAACACAAGGTTTAGAATGCAGTCAATTTGAGAGAGGGTATCACCAAGAGTTTCAAGTGTCATGAAACCAAGGATAATCGCTTACAAAAGGAACATGCATGTGTTACCAACAAGTTCTTATAAATTCATACTGATTGCAAACAAGCATGGTTATGATTTTAGGTTAGGTATTTACAGAGAAAGTGGATATGGTTCCTTCGAAGAACAAGTTAAAAGAAACATAAAATGCAATAAACTGACTACCCTAGTATCAAGGAACAATGATGTCTTATTGTAATAAGCTGTTTGTTACTCCTGATGTATCTCATTAGAACCTAGATTGTTTAATTATTACTAATATATGTATTTCATCACAATCTAGATTGGGATTTTGACTAAGAATATTAGGTGTCTTTTTATTTAAAGATTCTAGTAAATTATACATAAACCTTTCATTAGGGGCATTGTAATCATCTCATGCCTACCCAATTATTCTCAACAAGTTGAAATTCCCATCACCTAGAAGCCCTTAATTTAGTCACAATCAGGGTTGGAGGCATACAATTGGTCTCATATAATATCTTTCCAAAAGTTAAATGGTGTCTCAAAAGGAACTCTTGCTTCTAAGGAAGCTTCTCATTACGAAAGGGAAGGAAACCTAGAAGACAAACAAATAAGGCCTAGAAGGGACAACAATTGTACAAGCCTAGAAGGGACAACAAACAAAAAAAAATTAAAAATAAGGCCGCATGCATTGAATTTGATACACTACTGCCCCTAGGACATATAATGAGCTTTTTCCACCTTCCAAACTCCAACTCTGTCACCTTTTATTATATTTTGAGGCCAAAAAGCCATCATGTCAAGTTGATGCTATTGCAATAAAGAATGAAAGCCGAACAGAAACAAAAAAATAAAAAATCCATTTATAATCCTACCAATGCAAGGAAAGAATGACTCAAAATTAGAAACAAGAAGTTTTCTTTCCTTCACCTCCCTTCTTCTTCTCCCTATATTTCTTTCTCCATTGTTCATCCTTCTCTGTCCTGTCTCTCCTTGATTCACATGATATTGTCATGGACGTATTAGCATTAAGATCAGACTTCCAACCAGTAGTGCTAAATCGTCAGAAAGTGGAGAAGGGAGAAGTCAACTGCTAAGGCAGCTTTTTTGGAAACAACGTGGAATGTTATCATTTCATTTCAGTTTTATAGCCTTTGCACGCATAACTTCATCATCTGAATAGATTCATGCTGAAATGTTTAAAAATAGAGATGAGCCCATTTCTGAAATCTTAATATGACCTCATACAACTACTTATTACTCCAATTTATATGATGAACTTATGCATTCAAATGCAATGCAAATCCGAAATGAAATGATTTTATTACATGTGATTCCAACAGACTATGAAGTCCAAAATATCAAGCTTTTACTTAGGGACCTAAAAATGGAAAAATCAAATCTATAGCCCTTCGAACTACCTTCTACATTCAGTACAGTTTGAGAAGACCTATGTTGTTATCTTATTGTATTAGTAATGAGGTGAATAACTAGTAGCTTTGTTTAGTTGTTAAGCAGCTGAGTTATGTGATAAAGCAAATGAACAAACCATTAGGGTTAAGGGAAAAATTTATAATACAGTGTCCAATTAATTTACTAATTAATAAATGATTTTGACCTATAATTCTAAGAAATTAAGATGTATTCAATTACAAATTTTAAATAGTAGAGGCTGTGGTTAAACATCCACTATAGAATAATAAAAGACTTACAATCTGTTATTTTTTCCCCTCTAACCTTTTAATGAAGTCATATCTTTATGAACAATTGTTGTGATAGAAATAAGAACTTAATTCCTAAAATTGCTAAGAGGAAAAGAAATATGACAATTAGAAAATTTGTGGCATAGTGTTTTTATAAAGGTTACCATAGCTTTATTAACAATCATACTTTCTTCAGAAAAATACTTTTAGCGTTTTAAGTTGAATGTGTATGTGAAATGTATGAGTACACTAAACGGTAAATGTGTGACATAATAGTTTTTGGGATAATTTTAGAAATAAGAAGTTTACTTCAAATGGTTTCAGGCTGAATTAAGCAAAACAAGCTGAATCTAGTTTATTTTTGCCTATTACTATTGTATCATACTACCTTTTGGAAATCATTTTATTGAATTAAGTACACCAAACATTAAGAGTTACCTGGTTAATATTTAGATGCCAGCATAACCAATTTTACAAATAGAGTGTTAGCCGAAGCAAGTGATACCTTCTGTGCTGCAAGGCCAGTGTTTGATGTTTTATCACCAAAGCATCTAATCTCTGGATTCACTTGAATGCATGAGATGGAAGAAATAACAGAACGGAAATCACCTATACAAGGACATCTATGATAACGCAAGGTTGTGCTGAAATACACTTAGCTAAATTTTGATTCATGGATGCGAAGAACACGGTACGGTCAAATGTTTCTAGTATGGCTGGATGATCATATAGACCATCAAATTGGAACTCCTTACTGAACATATGATAATTAACAGACTCTAGATGCTAGATATCAATTCCTAATGGCCACCTTCAATGAAGCAATCAATAATTTGCTCACAATATGGGGACAAATTCTAAAAAAGTTACATTAATGGGAACGGAGAAATCAAAGTATGCCTTATCAAAGATCCAAACCCAAATAAACTATGTACATGAATGATGTCAATATCATCTTTGACAGATGCCTAAGAGGACTAGAAAGATAATCAGAGATTTTTTATCTGATCCAATGAGGTACTTGGAAGCTTGCAAGCATGGGGACATACAGATGCACTCCAAACACCTTCATTTGTGGAAATGAAAACCAAGTTGGGTCAAGGGGTGCTATCATGGCAGTGCATGATAATTAGTTCCATGAACTGATCAACCGTTTCACTGAAGGAAATCTAACTTGAGGACCCGATCAGGTCTGTCAATTTTTGTTGCAGCCCGGGTAGATCCACACATGTCAGATCGCTAATCTGTATGTAGACTTGCACAAGTGAGAGTAGGTAAAAGAACAACACACAAAAAACCCATCAAAGGACTGATTGGTATTACCTCGGACTGAATAGTGTGTATTGACCTCTCATTTACTTTAGTGGAAACACAGCTAACAACATTAAATCCTTCATCAACAAGCACTAGCAACACCCTTGAGAGAGGAAGCACTCCATCCTTCAAGCCATGGCTAATAGCAACCTCCACTCCACCCCAACACGGCCGCACAGTCACAAGGTCCGGTGGGCTACTAAGCGAGCTTCCGCCCATGGCTACGACAGGAACACTTGAATTGGTTAGCTCTTTTAGCTCGGCTCTCTTGTCACTCAGCTCTTGGATCTTCTTCTGCAAATTTCTTATATAATTCGCCCCCTCCTTCAAGTGATCGGAGGTGGACCGCTTTCCCTGAAACCATCCATCACCATAACCCTAAACAAAGAAACCTAGAAAAAGGGAGGAAACCATGTAAGAAGAAATGTTTGTTTGCTCACCTTGAGGTATTCCAGAGGGAGTAGAGATCGAAGTGAAGCGTAATTGGTGGCCATTTCTTGCCTTCTTTTTCGCTCGACATCTCTGTGGATGATCTTCTTATTATTATTTTTGTCATTACAGCTTCCATTCTTGTTGTCTGGAGTAGCTGTCAATTTATGCCAACCGCTCTTATCCAGTTTGATGGGGAGATCATTGCAGGCGAGAGAGGGAGGCACTAAGAGCATATCTTGTTGGATTGCGTGTTGTTGCTGGTGGGAAGTAGAGGAGAGCTGTAGCAACAGCTCATTGCCTTGGTGTAAAGGGAACGTTTGATAGATGTAATTCATACTTTGGGCTCTGTCTCTCTCTCTATCTCTAGTCATGGAGATTGAGAAGGAGATACGTTACGGTAGAAGATCTCTGATGGGCCTTAGGAGCCAAGGTTCTCCCTGATCTTTCCACAGACAAGGTCTCTGTGTCTGTCTCTCTCTATCTCTAGTCATGGAGATTGAGAAGGAGATACGTTAGGGTAGAAGATCTCTGATGGGCCTAAGGAGCCAAGATTCTCCCTGATCTTTCCACAGACAAGGTGAGATAAGGGTGACTTCAGCATCCGTTTAAAAGCTTGCTTGCAAGCATTATAAATTTTATGCCAATGTGGAAAACCTGTCCTGCATTCATATGTAGTATTCCATATGATGGGCAGGTGCAACACATGGGGTTGGACCCCGCTTGTCTTAATGGTACCCATCCCAAACGATCTCTATTGGATAATTTTCGACAGGACTGCATGATCATGACCGTTGGTATAAACGGTCTCGATTTAATCGTGTAAGTCAAGATATTTTGCGTGTCCAACACTTGTCATCATCAATACCCCACACATGTTTCTTGTATATAAATGCTAGAAGGCATGAAGAGAGAGAAGAGAGAGAGAGAGAGAGGCACCACCAACAGTATCAAGGAGAAGATCCCCCGGGGACCTGGAATACCCAATTTTATAAGCATTGATTGAGCTGGAGGAGGAGCTGTCAGGCTATATTTTAAAGCAATGAAAAGACTCAATACTAGTCTTTTTCTGTCGGTTGCTTGCCAAATCAAGAATATAGTCTTATTTTTATTGATGGTGATGAGTGATCACTAACTCCTACACATTTAATTGTTAATTGATCTTTTGAAGTGTGTTAAACCGGGTCTATGTGCATCTCCTTACAGATCATTATCCCAACATTATAGGATCCTGGGCTTTGAGGATTGGATCAAGTGGATTTTCCTTTAAAAAAGAAGGCGAAATTTTGAGTCATCCAACCAAGCACTACAAGGGAAGTGATTCTAAAAGCACATTCTTACTTACTCTAAATTCAGATTTTGATTCAAGAAATTCATGCAAGGATACAGGTGGTAATGAATTTTCAAATCGGATGGTTGATATTATATCCCACGTAAAATCATTGTTTTATGGATACACATTTTTTTATTTCTTATGCCTTCTATGTATTAGGCAAGTACTGGATGAAGAAATGAATGAACTCACACGTTTAGCTGTTCCATTTCTATTGCTATAAATAAAATAATAGCATGAGATTGTATGAGATCTGTCATAAGTCTCATGATCAACAAAAATTAATCATAAATTAGCCTTAAGGGTATGGTTGAGTCGTATCGATCCATATATTATATAAGATACAGGAATATCACTGAAACTTGGACAAAGAGAAGAAGAACAAATAAGTGGGTTACAATAGAGGGAATAAAGAGTCGAAAGGATCCAGAAAATCGATACAAAGTGATCTTGGCTAAGTTCTTAAAACCTAGAAATATGCATTTGGCAGACCCCAGTTGTAAGCATCAATGTAGATGCACTTACATGTGTTCTTGTTGCTTTCTTTTTCAATTAATTAATTTCATCATAGGCATGGCCGAAAGATAATTAGATTCCACCATGAAATAAAAAATAAAATAAAATAATTTAATTATTTGTTAAGATAAGGAATTTTATCCAATCAACTAAGATACAGATCAAATTTAGGGTTCAATCACGACAATTACAAGGCTACTGGACATTAAACAGTAGAACATTTAGTTTCTAGTCAATCTGAAGATCTGGCCTCTGACACTCTTGGATAATGGAAATCAAATGCTTGTTGTTACCTTTATTATGCTGTATGGGGGTGCTTAAGTAGTAGTTAATTATTTGTGGGTTGTCACCCTCACTCGGAGTCACCTCTTCTTTCCTAGCTAATAAAAAGCTAGGAAAAGAAAAACATGGCCATGGTTTCCTGGTTAGGTCCTTGTCAAGCCGACAAAGCATCAAGGTTGCATGCGAGAGGTTATATTAGCCTATGGTGTGCCCTAAGTTCAGGTGTGTTTGAAAACATTAAAATAAGAATAACTTGAGCTCTTCTTGTGCCCCTAAAACTTTCTGCAATCAAAGTTAGGCAATGCTTATTCAACCAAAAAAAAATTTAGGCCATGCTTTGCCCTGACATGGGAACCCATGATCAGGCTTTTGCTTCACTTCTTAAGGCTGAGATAAACAACTGCTTTTGTGAAGATTACTGTTCAATTAAAAGTAGCCTGCAATTGGAAAACAAAAGACCACCATTCTTCCCTGGAGCTTGGGTTGCATTAAATTTCCATGAGAAATATGGCTGTCACCATGTTTTGACTTTTGGACATAAGGGTATGTTTGGGTGCTGTTCTTTTGCTATAAGTTATGTATCAAGGATGAATTATTACTATTATTTATTAAAGGTGAATAATTCTTTACTATTCTAGTACAACTTGTTATTCTTATTATAATGCAAAAACATGCCAATTACTGTTATTACAATGGGAAAGATAAGGCTTCACTCTACAGACATGCCCATAAAACAACGCACATAGAATTTAATAGGAGGTATGCAACTTGCTCAAGAGATATGCACATGTATTGGATATGTTGAGACGTTGTCTCAAACCTGAAAGCACTTCCCATTTGTGCGATCTGAAGATCAACCCAAATGACCCAAGAGTTTGGGGTCCATTTTGGGGTTTTAACCTGCGAAATAAGTAGGGTTATTCTAGGATTCACGCCATTATGAAAAGTCCTGTTCATAAGACTTTGAGATGAAAGAGTTCTTTGTGGTTTTTGAGAGAGATTTGTTCTGGGATTTTGGAGAACTCCTTGTAGTTTGTTATTTTCAATACAGTGAAAGCATTTGGTCGTCCTTACCCATGGATGTAGACAATTTTACCGGACCACGTAAAATCTTATGTTCTATGTAATTGTTCTTTCGTGTTTCTATTTTCTTGTTTCATTTCATGTTGCAGTTAATCCGAATCCAATCCGTTTTGTCATAATAGGATATGATGTGATATGAGTACCAAACTACTTATGAGGATTATATTGCATGTCCACGATGATAGCTTATAGATTCATTTTCTTGAGACTTGAAACAAATGAATGAAAAGAGTGGCACTTTGATTCAATTTAAAGAGTACAGTATAACCTGTATTTAATACAAAACAAAAAAAAAAAAAAACTAGAACTTGTATTCAATAATCACACTTCTGATTCAAATTATTACATCTTTCCTCTTTCATTTAGAATATTGCGAATGAAAGGATTAAGGGGACTTTCTTTTATTGTGGATTTCTTTTCAAAAACCTTTACGTCTTGATGTATATGTGTGTACACCAATATTATCTGTTATTTGTAGATCCATCGATACATGGTTTGCACCGAAAATGTCTATTGCTCTAGAACATAGTAACCTCAACTCCTATCCAAATTTACCAAAAAAATAAGAATCTTATTCAATGACCCTCACATTAGATGTCGTTTTTAGACATTTAATTGGAATCAATTAGACACCTATACATCACCTTGAATCAGCATGATTTTCTTTTGACACCAATCCAATGGTTAATAAGAAACGCCTAATCCGAGTGCACTCTATTGAATTGAGACCCTGCCAAATATATCACAAGATGCCTAACTAGATGAAGATTTTATCATATAGCTTGAGACGGAATTGGTCTTTGTCAGAAATCTTCATTGCTGGCTAAATTTATGTTTTCTTATATGGAAATTCATAACAAAATATGGGTCCCTATCAACAAAAAGGTAGATCAACTGCTAAAGCTAGAGCAAATCGGTAACCTAATGCTTTATAAAACCAAATAATTAAACTTTAAAGTAGTCACGATGTCTAAAGGAAGAGTTCACCCATGAAAAAGAAAGAGCAACACTTAATACTGCTTGTTAGAGCTCGCAAACCAACCACATACACAATTCATAGTAAAGCAATAGATAAATTAAAATAACCAGAAAAAACAAAACACATAATAGACAGAAATTTACGTGGTTCGGCTCTTTGGCCTATCTTCATGGAGCATCTGCCCATTTTTGCTCATACTCTCACCCAAAACCCAAGACCTTAACCCTGCACCCTAACTCTCATTTCTATCAAACCTTGTGAAGAATTTTTTTTTTTTTTTTTTAATTTCTTAACGAATAAACCCCATTTAATCGCTTCAATTCATCTCTCTCTCTCTCTCTCTCTCTCTCTCTCTCTTCTCAAGTAGAAGGCAAAAGTCTTTATTTGTTGTGAGACATCTATTTATACGTTGTCTCTCGTATCCCATCTATTTTCCTAATCAATGTTTAAAAACTCGGATCAGTCTGGTGACTCATAAGTCTACAGATCCTAGTTACTTGGTAACTCATTCTTAGTATTAAAATATATTAATATTTAAAAGAAAATTATAAATACAAAAAATAGAAAAAATATTGAAAAAAAGTGAATTTTTGATTAAAAAAATACAAAAAAATAAATGGATGATGGAAGGAAAGTTGGAAGACTCAGAATACTAGAAGAAAGACAACTAGAGACGGTAATATAAAGTTTTTAGTTTTCCAGTGGGTTAAAAGGGTATTGTGGTAAAAAAAAAAAAAAAGGGTTAACCAGGCAATTTCCTCGAAAACTCATCTAATTACTTGGAAAAATCAGACGAGTTACCTGATGACTAGCTTGCTGATGTCATCCAAGTTTTAGCAGCTGGTCAACCAGAAACTCTGCCAATTAGCTGGTCAACTAGGAATTCTGCTGAATCGAGTAACTCAGCCCCGTTTCCAGTTAACTAGCTGGTTTTCAAATATTATTCATAATAGAAAAACGAAAGTTTAAACCTCAGCCCTTGAATCCTATCTTGATCCAATGGCTGAAAACAAGACATATTCAAAACACCGTCTTCAACGCGGATTTGGTGTACCCCCTAAAGTCCCCCTAACAATACCCATAAAACACTACAAGAAAAAAGAATTTTTAGTTGACGCAAAAAATTCGAGGTTGCCACAAAAAGTACTTTTGCCGTCAACTTTTTAATTGACGCAGTTTGATGCAATAAGTCATGACGTAAAAAGTCTTTGCATCAACTTACCAAGTCGTCAAGGAATGGAAGGGTCTAAATATAGATTTTCTTGTAGTGAAAGTTGTGATCAATGCCAATAGGCTACTCTCTAAGGATTTGGTACGACCCCCTAGGTCAGACCTCGGTCGATACTTATATGGCAGCCATATCCCCTGTATCACCTTTATTGTATTCCACATGTTTCACAGACATAAAGGGGATGCCCCCCCTATAAAAGGTGTATAAGCCCCACCCCTTTGTGTCTTGTGGAACATGTCGAACACAGTAATGGTGACACTAATGGTGATACAGGAGATATGGTCCAACTTTTATGGTAAGAAAACCACATAGAGTAGTGCCATATGCTTGGAGTTTCTTAACTACACCTCCCATAAAAATTGTGAGCAATGTCAGTAATACTTTTACCGTAAGAAGATCACCATGCTTAGTGCCAAAGTCTTCCCCACGAATGACTCAACCAGTAGAATGGAAGAAAAATAACAGTCCTTCCGAAGAAAATATGAAGAAAAACACCTTAACCCTCCCGTCCCAAGAAATGTGACGTGGTCCTTATCGCCCCATGATAAACAAAGCACGAAAAAGCAACGAGAAGTAGAAAGAAAGGAGAGATAAAATAATCAAAGTTTTCTCACTTTGCGCATCACGCACGTTGCCTTGGTTGAGATCAACTCTCATACCAACAACCACGGTTTGAGAGAACTCTCTTTGCAGGTTTTATTCCCAAAAATAAACTCCCTTACAAGAGCACAAAACCAACCACGTTGGGTACCCCTTTATATTGAAAATTAATTAAAGTGATGTTATTGTAGCTGAACAACAAAAGAAAGCATATGAGCAGCATCTATAATTGTTGACAGTCAAAAAACAAAAAGATTCTCACATAGAATTTGATTGTTGGGTGTTGGTGCTCAACAATAATTCTTTTGTTTGGAATCGACACGTATGTGGGTCTTTCTAATTCGGATTATCAAAAGGGTTTCAAGTTCGGTAATGCCTCTAGATCAAGGACTTTCACACTAAATAATAGCACCCAGTACAAACAATGGAAGGAAAAATTTTCTTAAAATTGAAAGTACAAAATACAATGCTAGTTATAAGGATACTTTTGACTGACAGATTAGTCATTGCCTATCCTCTCAAAATGGGGAATGCCTCATTGAATCTGATCTTTCGAGTAAAAACAGATTATCCACTACTCTTCTCCTAGAAGCACCTCATTGAATCTGGTTTTATGAACAAGTCAAATTAGCCGATGCCTTTCTCTCTTGAATCTGGTTCTACGAATAACACAGATTGGTCATTGTCCTTCTCTTAGAAGAATCTCGTTGAATTTGCGTCTGTAGTATAATCGAATCACCAGAGATAAGGGATTCGAGTCACCATAGTGGTTAACTACCGCTAAGCCTAACCTAAAGCTATGACTACTGATAAGATGTAGAATCTGTTGATAATGATTGAGATGATTCCTTGTTCTTCTTCTTGACCACAATTTATAGAACTCCCTAGGTGGTTTTTCAAATTTCATAGCCACTACCTCAAGTGGTTATGGGTACTTTGGCTTCATGGTTACTACCTCGAGTGCTTATTATGGGAAATTATCCATATTTTGGGTTCATGCCCACTACCTCGAGCAGTTATGGGTAGTTTGCCTTCATGGCCACTACCTCGAGTAGTTATAATGTGTAGTTAACCATATTTTGGCTTCATGGCCACTTCCTCGAGCGGTTATGGGTAGTTTAGCTTCATGGTCACTACCTTGAGTAGTTATTATGGGTAGTTAGCCATATTTTGGCTTCAAGGTCACTTCCTCAAGCGGTTATGGGTGATCATGGGACTAACTATATGCAGTCTTTGTTTTGAGAAGTTTGGTAACCACCCATTTTGTCTTAACCGCCGTTCCCACACTTTTTCTACAAACTAGATTTGAGAAAGTGTGGTAAACAAATACTCCCCGCACGTGTTTGGTTTGAATCGAAAACCAAACACATGTATTTCTTAGCCACCAATGGCCATGATCCTTCAAAGCATCATCTTCCTTCTTCACCTCAAATGAAATCTTGCCCCATAAATGAGTTTAGAGACAATTTTTCCTGTCAATCTACTCACAGTATGGTTTTTTATGAACTAACCTTGTTGTTCTTCCGAACTTAAGGCCATATATACGCTCAAGGAGAATGACCAAATAATCTCGAGGTAGAACATTTGGTCCATAAGTCAAGCTATACCAAGTTGTTGTCTTGGACCTTTGTAAGGCCGGTAGTGAGGGTTATTTTGGCCTAGCGGTGCGCTATACGGACCATATGCATTTGCACTTCCATGCGTCTTGTGTCGTTTGTACTAATAATATGGGTTTCCAAGGCCTTTATATCCTTGTCCTCAATAGACGTATCGAGGCCTTCCATTTAGCTTAAACTCAAGGTTTTCAAGGACCTTGAGCTTTTCGGGCCTTAATGGCCTACTTAATCTAGCAAGAAAGGCCACAAAACCCTGAGATCTCTGTGTCAATCCCCTTACTAGAACTGTAACTGACTCACTATGAGGCAGTACCTGGAAACTTTCGACCATTGGCTCTTCTGAGTAATCGAGGGGTCTATCTTGCCCCCCGAGCCTATTCGAGGCCTTTAGGATGTCTATTCCCACAATTATTCCTCTGCTTCTAACATCGAGGCTTTGATTAAGTTGAATGGCCTTTATAATAGGTTGGAGTGCCCTAATTAAGGCATTAGCTATAATGTCTGGCATTGTCTGGAACCCCTTGTCAATTCTCCTAGTGAGATCATCAAACCTGTCCTCGAGTTTTCGAGATAAGTTGTCTATCTCATTGTCATTCAAGTTGGCCGGGTGTTTATATTTTCTAGGTGCCATCTAAATCATTCTCCCACTGTGGTTGTCAATTCGTTGGTGGTCAATAATAATTCTTTTATTTGGAATCGACACGTGTGCGGGTCTTTCTAATTCAGATTATTAAAAAGGTTTCAGGTTTGGTAATGTCTTTAGACCAAGGACTTTCACACTAAATAATGGCACCTAGTGCAAGCAATGTAAGGAAAATTTTCCTTAAAATTGAAAGTACAAAATACAATGCTAGTTATAAGGATACCTTCGATTAACAGATTAGTTGTTGCTTATCCTCTTGAAATGGGGAAGGGCTCATTGAATCTGATCTTTCAAGTAAAAATAGATTATCTGCTACTCTTCTCCTAGAAGCACCTCGTTGAATCTGGTTTCGTGAACAAGCTAGATTAGTCGATGCCCTTCTCTCTGGAAGAACTCCGTTGAATCACGAACAACACAAATTGGCCGTTGTCTTTCTCCTTGAAGAATCTCGTTGAATCTGGGTCTACGGTGTAATCAAAGCACCAGAGATAAGGGATTCGAGTCACCACAGGAGTTAACTACCGCTAAGCATAACCTAAAGCTATGACTACTGATAAGATGTAGAATCTATCAATAATGATTGAGATGATTCCTTGTTCTTCTTCTTGACCACAATTTATAGAACTCCCTAGGTAGTTTTTCAAACTTCATAGCCACTACCTCGAGTGGTTATGGGTAGTTTGGCTTCATGGTCACTACCTTGAGTGGTTATTATGGGAAATTATCCATATTTTGGGTTCATGGCCACTACCTCAAGCAGTTATATGTAGTTTGCCTTCATGGCCACTACCTCGAGTAGTTATTATGTGTAGTTAACCATATTTTAGCTTTATGACCACTTCATTGAGCGGTTCTAGGTAGTTTAGCTTCATGGTCAGGACCTTGAGTAGTTATTACGGGTAGTTAGCCATATTTTGGCTTCAAGGCCACTTCCTTGAGCAATTATGGGTGATCATGGGATTAACTATATGTAGTTTTAGTTTTGAGAAGTTGGGTAACCACCCATTTTGTCTTAACTGCCATTCCCGCACTTTTTCTACAAACTGGATTTGAGAAAGTGGGGTAAACACTAGGACGTGCTAATTCCATACGAATCAGTACTAAGAAGTATGTGCCTATCACTCTAGCAATGGCATAGAATCCCTATATCTTTGTGGTTAGTGGAGAATAGCCATCGGACTGGATTTGTTGTAATATTGAGATTATTTCATTTCCTTCTTTATTAGAGAGGGGCCCTTAGGAACCTAAACCAAATATAAAACAAGTTAAAGCTATTGTTGTGTACATCTTATAATGCAATTCTATGTATTTTGTGTGAACACAGATTAATGGAGCTCTTCTTCTTTTTGACAAGTTTTCAACCAGCCAAGGACTCATTCACAGTGAAGGAATGGACTTGGTTGGACATTGGGACTATCTAAATAGCGGGTCTCACAAGACAAGGAAAAAAAAAGTGAAATATCTTGTATCTCCATACATGAGATAGGAGTTGTTGTATTATTATTATTATAAATTCTAATTTAATAAAATAAATAAATATTATAAATTGTTTATTAATTATAATATAAATATAAAGTAACTTATGTATTGTTTTTATGGATCATGCTACTCTACAAAACACACACATGCATGTGTGTGTGACGTGCCGCACTGTGTTGTATTGTGCACATGCGTGGCTAAGGGGCCTGAGTAGGTCATCTAAACTCATCTTCATCTATTTATTTATTTTGATTTTTGTTTAATGGAGCATTAAACTTTTTGACCGTTGGAATGCCCATTATTGGACCATTTTCTATTATTAAAAAAACAAGTTAATGAGATAAAAAAAATTTACTATTGGACGACACATAAATGGTTTATTAGTTTTTTACCATTAGAAAACAAAATAATGGGACATAACTATAGATCATAAACACAAAGTAATGGGTCATAATTATGGGCTATAAACAAGCTCTAACAGTTTTCTAGGTGAACTCTATAAATTCCTATGGGAAGATATGTATAATGTGTGAATGAGAATTACTAATATTTTGTTTGCTTAATTTCATATTTTCTCTTTAAACTTGTTTGAGGCATAGCGTTGCAGAAAGTTCGTTAGGCCTCTGGCCCTCTGCTATCGAGTACAATAATATACGGGTAGATACTAAATGACTGTTAAATTCTAGAGCCTGACCATCTGAAACTCTCTGTACTGAGAAAGAGATCGGAAAAGAGGATGTGAGCTCAGGTTTAAGGACAGTGTCGCAGACACACCTTGGTCTAAATTTTACGAGTACTTTCGTTATATTCTATTCCTTAAATCTATGAGTGATTTTTTATATTTTTATAGTAATATGTGGTTAGTAAATTTGAATTGTTATTCTAAAACATGTGATATTTTTCTTTGAGAATATTTTTCTTTGTTTAAGATTAATAATTAGAATAAAATAAAGTTCAATTGTCAATTTTTTCCAATAGGAGTTGGGTGGGGTTTGCTTGGACTAATCTTCTTTAGGGTAGAGGGTTTTCATCACAGTAAGAAAACAAAGTATCCTCCAAGTTGCGGGGGAAGGTGAGAAAAGTGTTCTTCATTGTTAGAGAGGAAGAGAGAGAGAGAGAGAGAGAGAGCGAGTTACAAGTGTACCGGGTTTTAGGTTTTTCTTAAGACTTGAGTGTTGAGAAATAAAAAACCAGCCTATCAATGAAGGCAAAACAAGTTGAAAGCAATAATAGTCAAGAGAAAATAAGATAAACCATAAGCATATTATAAGACACATAAGATTTATGTAGAAAATTAACCCAAAGTTGGGGAAAACCACAGAGCCATAGAGAAAGTTTCACTATTCTTGGAAAATTACATCCATCAATATCTCACTAAACCACAAGTTCTCACTCTCTTCCTGTTCTTTTTTCAACCTTGTAGAAACCCCAAACAACAATAATGACCTTATATAGAACATAGAGGTTGAACTTGGTAGAAATCCCTCCCTTCCACGGGCCTTCTATATCAATTCACAACTGATTTTCTACCCCTTGACCAGTCCACCAATATGTTTGACCGATCCATCCTGCTTGGACTAGTCCACCATGCCTTTGATGTTTTCTACATAGATCCCGAACACTATTGGACCAATACAAACTTACTATGAATCGGTCCAAGACTCAGTTGGACTGATCCAGGGCCCTTTGGATTGGTCCAAACTATTAACTACAGTTTTTGTTCCCTTACTTCACTCACACCAAGCTCCACTTCAATAATCTCCCAATTGGAGATTGATGTCCTTCCCATTGTTTAGTTGTTGTACTTATGATAAAATCTCTTCCTTTTCTTGAATCTCTTACGGCTCTTATTCTTCATCTTTACCCATGAAAACCAACTAAAACTTTGTATAGCTCTTGCTTTTAAACTATCACCATTTTGTTAAGCTTGTATGTTGGGTTTTCATCTATATGGATCTTTTCCAACTTCAGCATTTGTTCATCTAGGAGAGTTCTTCTGAATTGATACCTCCTATTGAAATACCTAGTAGGATGATCCTAAGGGGTGTGAATAAGATTTAAAAGTTGTTTACCATTTTTTAAAGTTGTATGATTGATTTTAATTCAATTTATTCTTTTTAGAATTAAACCAAGTGTGTATGTGCTTCAAAGTGTCTACTCAAGAATATTTTCAAATAGGTGATGTGCAAGAGTAGCTATAAGTATAAGAGTAAAGAGATAAGTAATCATACAATCAATACACAATAAGAGATTTATAGGGGTTTTGCATGATGGCCTACATCCACTATTCTAAAGCTCACTTCCGAACTCAGGTATATTTAATTTAGATTGTCTAATACATTCTAGGTCAAAAACATATAAAACCTATACTACTTTTCCTTGCCAAGCTATTTAGTACACTCGGTGTCTCTAGCGAGTGTTGTCAAGTTTCCGATATCTCTGGCGGAAACACAAGCAAGATAAGTATGAATATGAATGAAAATGAATGCCAAAGTAAACAAATATTATCACAAATTGGTTAGTGTTGTTATATTAGCACAAAAACAAAGTAGGAGTGCTAATTGTTAAGCTAGTACGTCTTAGTACACCCACAACATTCAAGCCTTGGCTTTAATGCTCATTGAGCTTAGCCAAGTAGAGATTTTTTCTTAGGAAGAGCCCACTAGTAGTTCTCATTAATAGTAGAAGCTTGGTGTTATAGAGAAGAGAGTAAGAGAGTGATCTTTAGAGAATATGATGACTAGTTTTGCTCAAAATAGTGAGAAAGTGAGGGATTTCTCAAGGGAGTATGCTCTCTTTTTGGAAAGAGTTCTAACACTCTTTAGCTTGTTTGAAGTGTTTGCCTTAAAGGGAAATATTATCTTTTATAAGGGTGAGAAGCACCTTAAACCATTGGATTAGAATCTTTTAAAATGGGAAACTCTTTAGAACCTCAGATTTTTGAAAAACAGGATTTAAATTTCGAAAAAAAAATCACATGAGGAGAATAAAAATATACACCTGACAAAAATGTCCTTGTGATCAATCACATGATTGGTGATCGATCACGAATCTAGTTCTAGGCCATTTCCTCTCATGATCGATCACGAGATTCGTGTTCGGTCACGAGACCTAGGCCCAGGGCGTGATCCTCTTGATGATTGATCACGCTTAAAGGGGCTAAAGCCTCGAGACCCTCAGACTGAGGTCCAAAGTAGGGTTGTAATCGATAACGAGATCTGTGATCGATCATGACCCTAATTGATGTACTATTTTTGGGGTTGTGCAGGAGTTGCTCTTTGGTTGTTTTACTTCGAGTCTTTTTGGAGAGTATACCTCGTTGATAGACAAGACTGAGTTCACACTTGGTTGTATCATGGGGTTTACTTGGCCACAGTCCCTTACACATAAAAGTAGGGGGCCTTGACTATCCTCAAGAAACGCAATAACGTCACCTCCTTATCTTGGATCAGTTTTGTGAGAACTATGTCTAGTTTAATTACTTAATGGGATACGTAGGCTGCCTAAGGGTACAGAAAGACCAAACGGCTCAGACCTAACATAATGACCCTAAAATTCACCCATATTATGTGAATGAGTTTAATGAACTCAACAGATCTTGCAAGTGATTTGAGACTTCTAGGATTCCTGCCAAAATCCAACAAACCCTATATTAGTATTAATTAGGGAGCAAATGTTCTATCCAGGATTTTGTATGTCCTACCGTATCCTCTACCACAGGCTGACATGTGATGTGATGGTTTGTTGAATATGGGGCCTCATTTTAATAGGGAGAAAATGGTCATTTGAATACTTTTTTTATATATAGTTTTAACCTACACACCCCATTTTCATTGGTACCTATTTTTTCATTTGAAAACTGTTTTTACAGTTTTAACCCCGCACCCAGCCTTGTGTGTAGGACACAGTAGGAAATATAAAATCCTGGACAGAACATTTGTTCCCTATTAATCATTACTGATGTATTTCCTCACTATCTAGATTGGGATTTTTAGTAAGACTATTAAGGTGTCTTTCTATCTAAAGATTCTAGTAAGTTTTACATCAACCTTTTCATTAGGGTCATTGTAATAATCTCATTCGAGCTCAATTATTCTCAACAAGCTCCAATTCCCATCACCTAGAAGCCCATAATTTAGACACAAATACATTCACTTCCAATTAAACCTGTAATCAGGATGACATTGTGGTATCACATACCACAAGTTTCATTTAATCTCTTTCAAAAAGTTAAATGGTGTCTCAAAAGGAACTCCTGTTTCTTCTAAGGAAACTTTTCATTACAAAGGGGAACGGAACCAATAAAGAAGACCCTTATATATTTTCTACAGTTGAAGCCTATAAGGGACAACAAACAAAAAATAAAAAACAAGGCGTCATGCATGGAATGTGAGATACTATTGCCTCTTAAAGCATATAATGAGCTATTTCCACCTTTCATACTTCAACTATTTTCATTTATTTTATTTTGAGTCAAGAACCCATCATGTCAAGTTGATGCTAGTGCAATAGAGAATGAAAACGGAAAAGAAACAAAAATAATAAAATAAAATCAGATATATTCCTACCATTGAAAAGGGAAAAAAAAAGCCCAATATTGTAAACACCTCTGGGCAAGAAGCTAAGTTTCTTTCCTTCACCTTCTTTCTTC
>JAOXJP010231648.1:0-10598 GCA_025762735.1 Platanus orientalis | reverse complement strand
GACTGAGAACTACTAGAGGAGGTGAGTATGGTTAAACCTCATTAAGAAAATTTTGTGAGAGTAGTGGTATAATTGTTATATCTAAACTAATGATCCAACTTATTGAATAAAAAATCCAGAGTTGTCTTACTTGAAAGTATACAAGTGTTGTAGTACTGCATAAGGTTGAATTCACAAGGATTGACTTGTATAACAAAAACAAAGATTACAAAAGAAAAGAAAAGACATTTTGTTTCAGTTTTCCACACCGTAGTATGAAACAACAACAATGTAAAAGTAAGAAAATAATAATAAATGGAACTAAGGCTTCAAAGATCTATTTAATAACTTTTAACCTATTTTGGATCAAAATATCACGGTAGAATCGTATAAAGATTCTATCTAACCGTAAGATAATATCATTAAAATCATAATAGAATTTGAATAAGAAGATGATTGGATTATTGAATTTTTTAAACAATTACATACTTTGTTAACAAGTCATAAGGACTTTCTTAGCATTTATCATACTCGGGGTTAACGATAAATCAAAGAAAACTTATAAAATTAAACAATAAACAAAAGAAAATAAAACATTTAATTAAAACAACTATGACATTAAAACTCAATAATCAACTTAAACTAAAATTACAAATTACTAAACTTCACCTCTAACTTTAGTCAGACCTTTAACCCATCATCCTAAAAACAAAATCCATAAAAATAAGGACTAAAACCTAAAAAATAAGAAGAGAAGAGAGAAAAAGAAATCATATTTTTGTCCATAGCTGCTCCCCTTTGATAGAGAAAAAGCAGAGATAGATCATTGGCCACAAGATGCTCAAACTTTCTAAATTCACGACTTTTCAAATTTGTTCGATCGTGCCTTCTATTTTTTACTATAAAATCATCAAAACTTGACTTTGTGAAACATGAAATTATATATCTTCAAATCTTCGAATTTTCTTTCCAATGCCATTGACTTTGCCTTAATTCGAGTTTTGAGTCAAAACTTATGGACAAAATACCATAAGTGACTCAAAACCTCATTTTCAGTGAGTTTTCCAAAATATGCATGAAGTGAAGATATTTTTGTATATATGCCCCACACGTTTTTAACTTGATTTACCCATGATTGAGTTGGTCCAATGTCTAATCATCACTCCCTATTAATCTTGACCCTTGATTTCTTTTGGATGCTTGATCTTCACTTGATTGGATTAGTTGGTGTTAATCTCTTTCATCTTTTGACTTTTTCTCCATCGGTAGGTTTTGATAATGAACTTCAATCTCCAATTGGGTTTTTCTTGAGTTCCTATAAAAGAAAATACATAATTTAGTATAAATATACATAAAATAAATACAACAATGCCTATTGTAATAATAACAATAATGTAATTTTAAGCAATTATCAATAATACATGAAACCATTGCTCCATATACTCTGGAATACAAAATAGTAGCATAAAGGAAAAATCATTTTCTCAAGAAAATGATGAATGCCTTATTTCTTAGTTTCGAGTTATCCATTAATATGTTGGGTGTATGCTATATTATCTGCCTACTTTATAAAAATTAGAGTCTCACATAGGAAAATTGGCAAGACTCCTTATGAATTGTGGATGGGTCATACACCCAGTCTTAAAAATTTAAGAGTATGGGCATGTCTAGCCAAAGTTGGTCTACTTGAACCTAAGAAGAGAAATTTAGGATCAAGAATTTTAGATTATATGTTTATAAGATATGTAGAAAATAGCATTGCATATAAATTCTTAGTCATAAAATCAGAAAACAACATTTTAGAACCTAATACAATTATAGAAACTAAGGATACAAAATTCTTTGAAGATACATTTCTGATGAAAAATAAAATAGCTAGCAATATAAAGAATAAAAACAAAGAAAAGGAATTAGTAGAAAAAATGTGGAAATACCTGAAGTTAAAAGAAATAAAATAATTAGAAAGACAATTCATCTTGAAGATGATTATTTTATCTATCTTGTAAAGAATGATTTCAAAAACTTTAAAGAAGGCATGAGATCTCCTGATGCAATGTTTTGGAAAGAAGCTATAGATAGTAAATTAGAATCTATTATGACCAATCATACTTGAGAATTAGTAGAGTTGCCTAAGACACTGAACCCATAGAATGTAAATGGATATTTAGAAAGAAATTAAAATCGGATGGAACAATAGATAAATTTAAGGTTAGATTGGTAACCTTAGGATGTAGATAGAGGAAAATGTTAACTATTTTGACACATATACCCCTGTTGCAAAAATAACAACTATAAGAGTGTTATTTGCAATTGCCACAATACCTAAGTTGATTATACATCAAATGGATATTATAGCAACATTCCTAAATGGAGACTTAGAAGAAGAAATATATATGAGACAACTTGAAGGGTACATAGTACATGGACAATAACATAAAGCGTGTAGAATAGTAAAATTTCGTATGGACTAAAACAAGCGCCAAAACAATGCATGACAAATTTGATACAACTTCAATATCTAATGGGTACATAGTAAATGAGTCAGATAGATGTGTGTACTACATTCACTAAAAGTTCTAAAGTAATTATCTGCCTTTATGTAGATGATATGGTAATATTTGTAACTAGTCTAGAAGTAGTTAAATCTATAAAGAAATTTCTTTTATCAAAATTTTATATGAAAGATTTAGGTGAAACAAATGTAATCTTAGGTAATAAAATCCTAAGAAGTTATAATTGATGTTGAACCACTCACACTATATAGAAAAGATATTAAAGAAATTTGGACACTTTGATAGTAATCTAGTATCGACTCCATATGATTCTAGCATACACTTAAAGAAAAATGTGGGGGGTCCAATAACTCAATTAAAATATGCTAGAGAAATAGGTAGTTTGACATATTTATGAAACTGTATTAGCATGTGCTGTGGATATATTGAATAGATATACTCATAATCCTAATAACATTCATTGGTATGTAGTAGTCAGATTATTTAAATATTTAAAAATATACAATTAATTACAGTTTGTGTTATAGTGGTATACATCTTGTATTGGAAGGTTATTATGTTGCCAACTAGATATCCGATATAATGGATACCAAATCTACGAGTGGATATGTGTTCACTCTTGATGGAGTTGTAGTCTCTTGAAAATCAACCAACCAAACTTGTAAAGCACATTCAGTTATGGGGGCCAAGTTTATTACCTTGGAAAATGCAAGATTTAAAACTGAGTGACTAAAAATCTCTTAGCAAATATTCCTTTATGAAATAGACCCGTTCAATTGGTGTCAATACTTTGTGACAATCAAGCTGCTATAACAAGAGCTAAAAATAATACTTACAATAGAAAGAATAGACATATACATTTAAGACATACCATTGTAAGAAGAATGTTGAATACTGGTATTATATCACTAAGTTTTGTAATGTCAGAATAGAATTCGGCTAATCCTTTGACCAAATCACTTGAAAGGTGGTGAGAGATGTATTAAAGGGGATGAGATTGAAAGCTCAATCGTGAGTTGATACGATGGAAACTTAACCTATATGATTGGAGATCCTTTGAAGTATGTTCAAATGGGTAAAAACAAAGTCGAAGGACAATTTGTTGAATACTTTCAAAAAAGAGTTAGCTCTTAGTCCCTTCCTATGTTGTAGATAGTACGTAGACTACAACATATATCAGAGATGGATTATTTAAATTATTAATGAATTCATAGCTCACGGGTGGTGTGGTTAGTTGCAATTTGCACCTGATAAATTCACCTATATAAGTGTGGAAGTAAGACTATTCTATGAAAACTTAGACAAAGTTCACTAGTCACTCATGAAAACCAGGAGTGATGTAAGGTCGAAATGTGTTAAACCAATAGAATGACAATGTCTAATAAAATTGGATGTAGATTGCAAATTTACATAAACGAAGAAGGTTCAAAAGAGTTAGCTTTACCACATTCTAGTAAATTTTAATTTGTATATTATAAGTATCAGTTCAAAATCCAAAAGACATTGGTATTAGTGTATTTAATTTTCGTTGGTTCAAATCCAAATTGAATCATTAATATATTTTGAATCTGTGTGTTCAAGTCCTAGATTGAGTTATTTTATATTTTGACACTGTGAGGTGATTGTTGTATTTTGAAGACTCAAATATGAAAATCAAGCATTTCGATTGATCATGCGAAAAAAATAAAAAATCTTTTTCCAAATGAGATTTTGTGCAAAGATACAAGATGCATCTATAGACATTTATTTGTGATTTTTCATGACCAAAGGATGTCTAAATGTCTATAGAGACATTTTCAAAATGACTTTTCATAATTTATAAATTTAGGTAAACATTTTCACCTAAGACATTGAAAACTCTATCTCTTTCCTCTCTCTCTCTCTCTTGTTTTCTTTTGTGTTTCTTTGTAAATAGTTTCTCTCTTATTTTGTAAATCGAGATCAAGTGTTCTCTAATTGTATTTGGTCGAATTTGAATCACATTCATTGCTATTTGCTAGAGGACATTTCAAATTGTGTGGGTTGGAGAATTCTGTCATGTTGAATCTTGAGATGGTTGTCTACTACACCTTACTGAATTGGTTAGAGGCAGGCTAATTCCATTTAGGACAATGTTTTCAAACATGCCTCGACACTATACTAATAAGTTTTTTCTAATTTTGTTTTTAAAATATTTATTTTGAAAATTTTAAAATCTTTGCATTAGATTAATTTGATTTTCTGTAACATAAGATAGAAATTAGTGTCTTCTATTTCTTACAATAGAAACTAGTTCCCTACATCAATTATCTATTATTATATTTGTTGAGTTTGTCCTATCATTGTTTATTTTATTGTAAATTCAATTGGTTTAAATTTGATTTCTGCCATGGTTTATAAAACTATGCTTTGTATATACTAGTGTCGGCGTGATATCTCTTTTGTGATACAAAGGTGATTCCAACTTACAAAAATACACCAAAAAAAAGAAAAAAAATCCAAAAAAACTTACAAAAGTCCCACCACTTGGCCCGAAAGCAAAGTTTACTGTGCTAAGTACATGAACTCACTCCTTGATGAGAGTAAATATTTGGTTTTTTAAATAAAAACTTTCCTTGGGTTGCTTAATAAGATTAGCTTATTGACTTGGGGGATTTGTCAGTTAAAGAAGCACTTATGTTCTTAGGAGCTGAGTCAATTCTGCAATGACGTTGTCTACCACCAACGGCTTTAATGATTGAGTGTCCCCTTGGCATTTCCTGCCCTCGAGAGAAAGGAAGAGGGAAAGAAAGACCCAAGATCTAGTAAGTCAATACAATGCGACCTTATTAATGACTTTTTTATTTGACGATTGAGAAAAAGTGGTTGGTATGATTTTTAACATTCAAAAGCACTTAAGGTGGCCCACGGCAATGTTATGAACCGACCCATCAATTAATTGAGCGATTTAATTGAGTGTAGGTTGGGGTGTCAACGAGCCAAGTCGATCCAACCTCACCCAGACAAGCTAAGTTTGGTTCGGCTTTTCAGTTGTGCTCAGGCTGATGGACCTCAGGTACTAACTAACAAGCTCAGATAAGTCTGACTTGGCTCACCAAACTCAAGTTTATAGTGTCAGTCAGGCCTAAATCTTAAGATTCTATAGCCCCTAGGTTAACCCCATTTCTAAAGTCTAAAGATATAGTTGGTTGATACAGGTCAATCAATTGGGTTTTTAACCAGCGAAGCTTAATGCAGCTTGGTCTAGACTCACTCAGCTAAACGAACTTAATTGAAGGCTCAAGCTCAGCTTTGGAACTTTTAAACGAAGTCTCAAACTTCGCTCATGAGCCGAGCTAACACAGCAATTTAGCAGCCCTAGCTTTAGGTAGGTTTAAGGTGTTCAACAACACAATAAATGACTCTTAAGGTGAGTCATAATCTAAAGGAAATTTAATAGGCACCAGAAGACAGCACATTTGAATTGCCAAGAAAGTTCCTTTGATCAAAGTAGCCAGACATATATTCAAGGCATGAATCCGATCTCATACTTCCACAAACGTAACCTGACGTGACTGTCTGATAAAGATTATGATTGGATGGTGCCCATGAGACCAATGAGCTATCCAAGGCGAGAGATGGGAGATAGAGAGAGATATATGGTAACATAACTAACGAAAAGAACAAAGAGAAACTCGTTGAAATAAGAAATTACAGAAGTATGACAAAGACCTACACAGCTAAGAAATCCAGCGAGAAAGAAAATGACACCAAAGTAAGCAACAACAAAGTCAAATGAGTACTTAATTACTTAAGCTTTGGAGGCATTACCCTCACGCAAACGAAATTCAGAAGTGAAAGAAAATTACACGTGCAATAACAAGAACCAGCACAGTCACAGGTCTGTCGCTTCAGTTCCTCGTTTCACGTTTCAATACCCTCCTGACTCCGCATGAACTCCAAGCCAACTCACTTCCCCACTATAATCAAAGGGAAAGGATCTGCTAACCCTAAATAATATGTTGCTTATGTCTTCACACCACAAGCTGACACGTGATGTGTTTTTATTTTATTTTATGAATTTGACTTTTTTTTAAAGATGGATCAAATGTTCATTTGTATATATTTTTTATGGTTGTAACCCTATAAACACTGTATTGTATTGGTTTGGATCATGTTCAACCTGTTATGACCTGTTAGAACATGTTTGGATTAACAGGTCGATACATCACTAAATAGTGACGGTTTAAATCCTATTTGACTTCCTTTTTTTTCATGAAAGCAGACAGGTCCTAATAACCCATAAGAAGGTTGAGCAGATCCCATCCCAAATCCTATCTTTCATAGATTATATGAAAACGAATCTCCACAGGGGCTGACACATCAGTACAGAAAAGTGATTTTTTACTTTTTGGAGGCACTTATCACTTTTCAGCGCTGATGTATCCGCATCCTGATGCTGTTTGCACAGTTCTCACGAGATTCGTTTTCACATTATTTTTTTCCAATTTTTTCAATTGAAAACAATTTTTACAGTTTTAACCCTGTACTGCTGACACCTCACCTTTTGTGTGTGGGACACGGGAAGATATAATGTTTTTGGGTGTAGCAGATCTTTTCCTCTCAATAAAAATTCTTATTTTTTTACTCTCTTCTCTCCCTCTCTCTCCGTATATCTGACATTTGCACTATTCGATGCACCATTAAAGGAAGAGAAAAGGAGTCAGCGAGTTGAGGCAAGAGAGGCGGGAAAGACACTAAAAGGGGGAAAAAGTTACTGAAACCCCTTGTCGCTTCTGCTCCAAAACAGAATAAAAACCCCACATTTCATGCATTTTTTCTCGCTCAGTTATTCTTTCTCTCCATCTCTCTCCATCTCTGCCATGGCCGCAAACAACACCACCAAAAACAACTTCATGGCCTCTTCCCCATCTGGGTTAGACCCAGTTTCGAGCCACACAACCTTCGTCCAGGCTGACCCATCAACATTCAGGGCCGTGGTCCAGAAGCTCACTGGTGCAACTGATGACCCATCAATGGAGAAGCTCCCTGTAACACTTCCTGCAAGACAGACCACTAAAGCCGCTCTAGGAGAGATGGGTCCTCGTAGACCTCCGTTTAAGCTTCAGGAAAGAAGGCAGAACATGAGAAAGCTTGAGATCAAGCTTGGAGCTGCTGGGTTTGGTGTTGGTGGTTGTGGGTCCTGTTCCCCTTCAGCTGTTGCAGCTGCTAGGCAGAGGAGCTTCTTGGGGGTTGGTGAAATGTTGTTGATTTCTCCTGTTTCTCCTCTAGATTTGTTCTCTCGAGGGAGTCCAAGGACGCCAAGGTCACCTTCTGAGGAGGAAGAGAGAGCCATAATTGCAGAGAAGGGGTTCTATTTGCACCCATCGCCTCTTAGTACGCCTAGAAGTGTTGGGCCAGAGTTGTTGCCTTTGTTTCCTCTGCAATCTCCAAGAGAGTCTTTTTCTTCTTCTTAAATTTTTTCTTATTTGTTTTAATGATATATTTCTATATTTTGTGGAATTTATGGTTTATTTTTAGACCTTTTTTTTTTTTTTTTTTCTTTCTATTTTTCTATTTTTTATTTAGATGATTCCTCAGCTTTAACGTTCCAGATCACTCAAACCGTTGGATTCGTAGACCATGGGTCGTCATTTCCGATCCGATGGCTTGGAATCTGTGAGTTCTTAAAAAATAGTAAATGGGATTTTTCTCATCTTAATAATTCAAGAGTTTTTTGCCCATCTAGACTGGCTCAAAGTTGAGCTGATGGGGCAATTCTAACCGTTTGATGTAGTAAAGAAATTGGCGCCTGAAAATAAAGTCTTTTTAAGTTGCTGCTAAAACCTGAATATAAAGTCTTGAGTAATTGGATCTTCTGGTCAGTGTAATCAACGGTTATGGATTGGTGATCAGATCGTAAGCAAAAATGGCTTGGGAAGTTGAAAATGGAATTGGAGGACGTAGAATTTTGGTAAAGCGTTAATTTTCCTGCAAAAGGAGCAAATTTCCTCTCCAGACACTAGCGCACGTCATATGGAATAAAATGGGAGGGTACTTAGAAATTTCATCTAATTCCCACCAAGTTTATTCCATAATATGACATCCCCTAGTATCTGGCCACCATCCTGGACAGAACATTTAAAAGGGTGGTAATTTGGAGCATTTACCATCTCCACCGATCGTCTACGGTGTTGCCATGAAAAGGTATTCTCAATTACAAATTTCTCGAAAAATGATTTTTAAACTCTGCATAACAAGTTGGTTTTCTCATGTTTTTCTTATGTTTTTCGTATGATTATTTTATTTCTTTTTCTTGTGGGATTTTCTTTTCTATATTATTCGAGGCAACATGAAAGGAGCATAAGATAAGAGGAGTGGATACAATCCACTCTCCCAGAGAGGGTTTATGCCGTCAAATTAAAACGTGGTTCGAGAAAAAACGACTAGCAACCTACATGTCTTGTTTTCATTAATGACACGGGACTCGAGGAGGTAAAGACGAAGTTTTAGTATCTCAATTGACTTAGTTTCTTATATTCCTCTTGTCCACTTATACTAATGGACAAGAGGAATAGGAGGGGCATATGATGATGGAGTATGTGGATCCGTGATGGCTGAGCCGATTAATCGAGTAAATCCCCGCAGTCCATCCGGTTCATTGAGCAACCCACTGTATGTCATAGTACTGGATCCCGATTCCTGATTCACTGATCAGAAAGGAAAATGTTAATCGATCCATTGTAGAGGATGACTACCGATCGACTCAACTGATAGTGAGATTGCCGACCGACTAAGCAGAGAGGAGAATGCTGATCGACCCATCGGAGAGGATGACTATCGACTAACCCAACCGATAGTGAGATTGTCGACCGATCCATCAAAGAGAAAAGTTGATGACAGACTTGTCAGAGATGTACTGACCGACCCTTGTTATCTCCCAACGAGCTCATCAATCCGAAGGATGACCGCCCATTGCTCTCGAGATAATAGATAAACAACGATACTCAAGCGGATTGTGAGTAAGATAAAAGCGGTTACGAGACGCAGAATATGGCAAAGCAACAACCAACCCAATACTGGCACGTGTGTCACCCCTCCACTTTCTTGTAACCAACTCAAAGAATATTCCAGTAGGGAGGGAATAAATGAAATAAAAGGGGAAAAGGACCCCTGAAGACGGGGTAAGTGCAATCAATCACTTCTGAGAGAAGAACTTTATTCTTTCAGTTTTTTCAATCTCTGACTTGGACGTTGGAGAGGTATTGGTCGGTGCCACACCGACGTCATCTTCTCATTAGTGTGTAAGTACAATCCGGATTCAAGATCCAGGGATATCATTGAACCATCTGAGTGATCTAATTTGAGCATTATCAGTTGGCGCCGTCTGTGGGAACGATGAAGTTTCCGGCAAGATAAAGGTCTTATGGTAGAAACTCAATCTAGAAGAATGGAAGCTCATTAGAATGCATCGTCCACTAGCGATTCAGGAAGAGGAGGGGTCGAAGTAGCCCGAATTGCAAGCTTAGAGTAAAAACTACAAGACCTCTACCGTAGCATGGAAATACAACAAAACCAGGAGCTAAGTCGCATGCTTATGGAGCGGATGGAACATCTGTGTCCCGACGATGAAGAGACCCAGGGCAATACGCATCCTGGACTAGGGGTGGAAGAACCTAGAATGGAAAGGCAAGATGATAGCCAGGGCCCGGGAGCTTCAGCATCATAGCATACCAATAACGCGGGTATGGGAACCACTGCCGAACAAGAGAACCGTATTCGAAAGTTACAGGACCAACTGAACAAGGTAATGGAGGCCATTAATGGCAAAACTCCTACGGTAGAAGCACTGGTGCAGAAGACGGATCACCCTTTCTCCGTCACGATCATGTCGCGTCCTCTCCCCAAGAAGTTTGGAATTCCCCTAATGGAGCTGTTTGATGGAAGTAAGGATCTGTTCGACCACCTCGAGACTTACAAGACTTTGATGCTCCTGCATGATTACTTAGATGGGATCATGTGTAGGGCTTTTCTAGCAACTCTGAAGGGTTCAGCATGTAAATGGTTTAACTGTTAGAATAGGTGTCTTAACAAAGCCATCATAGATACTTTTTATGTTATTTTATTTGTTTGACATTTATAATAAAA
>JAOXJP010231647.1:0-10598 GCA_025762735.1 Platanus orientalis | reverse complement strand
GTCTTTATTGACTTAGAGAAGGCATATAATCAAGTACCAAGAGCATTTGGTGGGTTTTGGAAAAGAAAGGGGTCCTAAGTAGATACATTAACTTAAAAGGGGGGGGGGGGGGGATGACAAGTGAGTTTGTGATCACAGTATGTAGCCAACCCCAAGTAGTTGGGATAAGGCTGTTGTTGTTGTTGTATATGTATGTCTATGCTATTTGTGTTGTACTAATAGTTTTTATTCATTTTGGTTGGAAAAAAACAATTTGTTGACCCCATGGTGATCTTTTAGGGCAATGGTTGCTCCTGTTTGATCAATTAACCATCCTTCTAACACATTTTCTTCTGCTCCTTATGTCATTTTATTTACAATGTTTTCAAAAGTATACAAAGACCTAATTGTTAGGATCACCAGTTAGGTCAATAATGTGTGCTTCAAAGAGGCAGTGAAGACTCCTATAATGTACTTTGCATATGTTCTTATATTCTCCCTTATTATTAATGAAGACCTAATTGTGGCATCTCCTATTTGTAAATGGGATACCCCACACTGCCCCACCAGCTGATGACATGGATGGATAATGTGGTGGATCTAGACTTTCCATCCGATAGGCAATTTTTCTCTTTGACCAATATGTTCAGTGCCCTAGTCCATGCCAACCCTATACCCTACCGTATATTGGACTCTTCCCCAGGTTTTGAATTCTTATTTTTGAATAAAATTAGCTCAGTTAGGGTCATTGCTTTGGTGCAATGGTAAATGGCTTGGGCTGTCCAGTGTGAAAACACGGGTTCAAGTCTGGTGAGCAGCCACTTTGTGCAAAAAGCCGAAGGTTAGGTCTTTCCCATCCACCCCTCCTAGCACCCTGTAATTATGGGACCGGCATTGGGTAATGACCTTTTATTTTGAAGGCGACATGGTGGGGGCTATAGGCTATTTGGCTGAAACTTGGCACATGAGAGGGTGTTCTGGCAAACACCTTGTGGGACTATTTTGGGCAGCTGCCTAGGATGTCACATTTAAGAATCTTAACATTTTTATGTATTGCAATTGAAACTATAACTATCGACTTTTAGGTTTTGGTGATAATGTGTAGTTGAAGCCTTGGGCTGCCACCTAAGCTGGCATTTGTATATTTTTTGTTTTATTTTTATTTTATCTTATTTTATTTATTTATTTTTGAATTTTAAGCTGCCATGTGTTGATTTTTCAAATCCTTTTCGTGAACAACTGCCCTACCATACCCATATCCTTGGCAAGTATGTATTGTAATATATAACATATGTCAACATTTTGTTTTTGTTTCTTCCTTGTCCCTCCTTATACCATCTTCTTTCTCTTTAATGAAATCCAGATATTAAAAAAAAAAAAAAGAAGAACATTTCAGCTTTATGATACATGCAATGATCTCCTTGTTTGAATCCTCTAGCTGTTGATGTATGTTTTAGCCTATTGGTTGTCTTTTTTAGGTACACACCTTCAATGGGTCAAAGACAGCTTTTTGGAGACATGCAAAAAGACCAATGTCTTGTAAGCAGTCAGATTTATTTCAATGAATATGGGGATGCATACAACTGCTCAAATTTTCTTGATCCTGACTGGCTCTCATCCTCTGGAACTTCGTGTGAGGAAGAGACATATGATAGGTAACTTCTGTGATTTTTTTGGCTTGAAATTAGTAGTTGTTATGTACTTACCTGGATGTAAGTGGGTTTGTGATCTTTTAATGCTCCTAAAATTATAAATGGCTTCTGTTATCCAACAGGCTTTTCATTTTGTGTGAATCTTGCTAGTTTAAAATTTGTTTCCTGCACATTTCTTTTCATTTTCTGCACTTCTTTATTACTTTCATATCCATGAAACAAAACTGTTTAGGCTCGGTAGATCGGGAAAGAGTAGAAAAAGCTATCTTCTATAAACTAAAACATTACACTTGATGATATGCAAGAAAGTATATTCTACTTTGAAGTTGTCCTAACTGGAAAACCAACCAAATCAGGTGACTGAGCATTAATCACATTCTCCTTGGACCTTGAAAAAATTGACCTATAACCTATCAATCAGTGTTTCTTTTCCCAGAAAAAAAAAAACATATCAGTCAGATGGTTAGAATAAACTTTATCCTGTCAATGTTTCTTTTCCCTTTTCTGGAGATCCCCAAGGCAGGATCCATTTAAAGGTTGAGTGATATGATAATTTTCTGAAATTGGGGCAGCGCTGAAAAGTAGGGGAGATCTACTGCAAATAATGTGGCATGCTGCAATATATAGTTGGGGAATTTAAGAGGCCTCCACTATTTTTAATGGCTGCAGGTATGGCATCATTGATTCTCCAGCCACCGTCCTGTCAACAGAGAATGTTGCGAATGGAATCCCAATGGAAACGACCCCTCTTCAAAGCGAGTATGGATCCGGCATAAAGGTCAGTATCCTAGTTTATATTAGTGACATTTACCCAAAAAAAAGTTTATATTAGTGACCACATTATTTGTTAGTAACGATTTTTTTTTATTGAAAAGAATCTGGTATTTTATTTGAAATTTAGAGTGAAGTAGGTACTCATGGCCACGAGGGACCAATACTAACCACATTGTGGTGGCCTTTCACACATGCAGTGTGTTAGATCCATCACTTCATGTGCCCTGTGCAGCAGTACCAGTAAATAACCCACTTTAGATTATTGTAACCATTCTGATGACTGGGAAAGCTATGGTGGCACTCCAGAATAAAATTAATAATATATATATATATATATACAACAGCCTTATCCCAATTACTTGGGGTTGGCTACACGAATCTTGTTCTGCCATTTCTCTTCTCACTTCTTCAACCCCAGTCAGTTTTAGCCGCACTCTTGTCCTCTTAGCGCCTTCAACCTGCACCATCTCAGTTCTCACTGATGCAGTCATCCGTCTTTGTTGCACATGACCAAACCATCTCAATCAATTTTCCCTCATCTAATCACGGTGCTACACCCAAGCTCCCGCAAATGGATTCTTTCCTAGTTTTATCCTTCTTAGTCTTGCCACTCATCCATCTCAACATCCACACGAGTCACACTCAGTCCATGTATGTGTTGTTTGTTGGCATATAAGATTGGAATAACAAATTTCCAAGAGCCAATGCACCTGTGATAGGGTAGCTGCGGCACCTATCTTCCGTATGGAAGACTGGGTCAAATCCCTTCGTTATATCTAGGAGCTGTGGAGCTTCCTGGTTGGGTAGTGGTGATGGGCCGTGGGGCCAGTCTTGTCAGTCAAAATGTAACTTGTACCAAAAAAAAAAAAAAAAATTCCAAGATTCATGTTCAAATGCTTTGAGTGGGTCTTTATGCCGGCTTTCAACCTTACACAACCCTCCTTTATCCGGTCTTTGGACCGACAATGCCTAAACCTACAGACACTGGTGGACATATGGGTCAGCTATAAACCACCCTATTCTATTTTCCATGTACTAGATCGAGTTTATGTGGTCTACGCAGCTGAGGTTGTCATAAGCTATTTTATTTTCCCGACTTAAGGTCATTTCTGGATGTGTTCATTTGGGTCCTGTGAAGAGAGTATTTTACTGGTGCTGAAGATGAACCCAAAAAGAGCAGGTCAGGTGGGACCTGCCTTGCTAATCTGTCTAGCCAAACAACTGAAGGTGATGTACTGTATCTGGCCCGACTGTCCATGCGTAGCCCTTAAAGGAACTAAGATATTCCCTTTTAACTCAACTGGTGTTATAATGCAATCAAATCAACAACAGAAAATCTAGACAGTTGTCCACATTGGCAAAGTCATATGTGTAACTCATCATGAACTCAAAGTATGGTGGCTAATATCTCGTGTTCAAACCATGTATTTAACTATAATTGATGCACACAGCAGATTAAGTTATATGAATCAGAGTATAGATCATCCATTATCTATTATATAAATGTACAGTGCATCTAGTATACTTGGGGTGGGGGATTGGGGGTTATTATGTAGGGACATACATATAAAAGGCCAAACAATAAGAGGCAATTTTTTTGGTGGAAAGATAAACAGTATAATGCATTAAACAATCATTTTCATAAATAGAAAGTTAAAGGCCTAGTTTAGCAGATCCATTCGGGGACTCCTGGTAAATTTTGCGCTATTGTTTTTTCTCTTTTTCTTTTAGGACTGACTTTTAGATAAGAAACTTTGTTTTTTCCTTTACTTTTTCTCTTGTTTCCTTGTTTTTCTGCAGGGAGATGGACAGACAGGGACACATTTATCCTATGATATTGCCCAGAATTCAGATATTCTTGGTGAATTTTCTGACAGCTTTGTGCAGTGGGTAACTTCCGGAGAGACACTATACAATTAACACCCTCCTCCAAATTTTCGCTTATTTTATCCCCCAGCCTTATCTGACTCAGCCTGATTGAAGGATGTTGACCCCCAAAGAAGTGAATATGTTAAGAATGAAAAGGAGAAACAGGGAAGAAACAAATGCAGCAGCAGTACTAGAATTAAAAGGTGATTCTTTGCAGTACTGGCATTTTCATATTGGCTTTCATGTGTGATTTTCAGCATTGATTTCATCGTGTCCTCAATCAGAGTCTCAACACAAAAGTATAACAGTGTAAATAGATAAAGTTAATTCTTTTTGGAGCTCTTCACTCCCTTCTTTTCCCCAATTTTATTGACTCCGGTGTTCCCGATCTTGTAAATATTTATAAATAAATTCTGCTCATTTGAGCCCCACTTTACAGTAGGTCAATGTTTGATTAATTTGTGATTTTCTTTGGTTTGAGAATGTCCTGATCCTGCAAAGAATCACCTGGATCATGAACCTACCATGACATGTTAATCCAAGCACCTTGAAATTTGTAAGCTAGAACTCAAATTTTAGGGTTTAATTGTTGACAAATATACTATAGAAGATTACAAATTCAGGTGACAAATCACAGATACATCAACAAGATGATGATCAAGCTGAAAATTCTCAACATCTTCGAGGGAATCAAGAGAACCGTCATCTACAAATGCATTCTTTCCATCTTTATCTCCCACATTTTGATGGCGAAGATCCGGATGGATGGGTGTACACCGTTGAACAATTCCAATGATTTAACCGAATACCCAATGATCAAATAATTTACTTGGCATCAAAGCATTTGATGGGTAATGCTATATCCCATGGTTTCAATGGATGGAAAAGACAATGTGAATGATCTCATGGCCCAAATTTTCACATACATTACACACATGATTCGTGCCACCTAAAAGTGAAAATTCAGACAGAAAACTAGAAAAATTGTGCCAAACCTCTACTATCCATGAATATCACGCACAATTCGAGAGACTTATCAATCACAATTCACAACTAAATATTTTTTTATTGGGTGTTTTATCTCTAAGCTATGAGACAATATCTAGATAAGCATTTGAATGTTTTGACCGGTTACGCGTAGTTATGTGTACCAACTTGCTATCTTGCATGAGAAGTTAACACAAACTGAAAAACAATTTAACCAATGTCTTCCATCCAAAGATTTTTTTCCATGTCCTATTGTACCTTCTCACCCTACCATCAAAGTAGTAATAAAAGAGAATTCCCTCCCACCCAAGAAATTAACTTGTTGAAGTTTATGATCGATGCAAAAAATGTTTTTATTACAATTGTGATGAAAAATTCAATCTAGGCCAATTTGCCATAATCAATGGATTTGAATTAGATAAAGATTTGAAAATTATAGTTTACGATCCAGATCCAATAATGTTACCACACTCCAACCCTTGAGACAAGTGTTGTTTCTATAATGGGGAAATGATATGTACCAAGATCGTACACCTAATGTTTCACTAATCACATATCAAACTCACTTAAAATGCTTCAATCAGCACATATCTTCCATAATTATCACCTAAAACCCACCACCACTTTGACCTCCACGATTCCCTCTCCAACCATAGTTGGCTTAACATATTTGTATTACTATCCGTTATTTCATGCTTTTTGATGTTAATAGATTCTAGTGCTTTGAGAAGAAATAAGTTGAATGATTTGAATGTTTTTAGTAAGCTTTGGAGACTCAACCACCACAAATCAGCCTTTTCCTTCAATCTTTTCACTTTTTTTTCTTATGTTTTATTTATACAATCATAAGGATCATAATAGTGGATGACACCTAGGATTGTCCTTGGCTTCAAAACTGTTGTTGGTTGTTGGATTGAGGCTTTGAATCTCAAGGATTTATACAATGATAATAAACCAAGTACGGTCAAGGTGGTTCTCCTTTCTTCTTAGTCTGCCTATAGCAATGAAACTCATATGTGATGGGACCCAATTCCTAATAGATAATTTTCTCTCATCATCTTTCACACAAAATGATTTCGTGTATGGTGAGTCCATTACTCCATCCTATAAATCTTGTAGGAGTCCTTCACTCGTACTTTGCAAATGCAAGGGACTAGGTTTTAGGGGAAACTTAAAGGTGTAGGCCTTGGATTTGGTGGCTGATGCATAAAATCTTCAAACCATTTTGGGGCTTTAATGCTTCAAATGGAATAGATGGGAAGCCCGGTAGGTAAAATAACCCGACCACAGGGAATGATTCTGACCATAGTCTTTAGGAGTCTCTTGAGATATCGTTAGGTGTATACCTCAAAATGCATCAGTCAATATAAGACCAAAGGATGGTGACCTTGTGTTCGCAGTACTCTTGTCATAGATGTGTATAGGCTTTATTGTGTAGGTATGGAGTTATTTTACTCTAGTTCCAATATCAGTAATTCAACTTAATCCATGGATAAAGGCAAAAACAATAACAAACCTATAGATAAAGAAGACCCAAACAAGTCTCAAATTAATCCGACTATATTATTGACATTGGTGATGAACTAAGGATGTTAATGAGTATAGTTTTCAAAATCATATTAAAAAAATACTTCAACATTTAGATTTTCATTAGAGTTTGGGTGTAATCGAAGAAGATTGTGGAAGTACGGAGATTACATAATTCTTATCTAATTGTTTTTATTGGGGACTAGAACTTTATTTGGGACAGTGGTGATAAATGGGAAGGCCAAAGAATCCATAGATCTCCAATCCAATTTGGGAAGGAAATCCTTGATGAGTGTGGCCTTCTGGACCTTGAATGTAGAGCCCCCCGTTCTTATATGTGGATTAAAATACAAAATAACTATTGCATTATCAAAGAAAGGCTCAATAAAGCTGCAGTTTATGTTAATTTGAGGGTTTTATTCCCAAATGCTTTTGTTGAAAATATTATGAAAAGTGGGTCAGATCATACTCTTATTATTATTCATTTTGACAAACAAATGAGGATTCTTAACAAACCCTTTAGGTTTGAATATATGTGGAAAACTCATCCAAACTGTAAAAAAGAAAAACATTAAGAATGGAGTACCCCTTATGGGGACAAGAAGCTGCACATGGGACCCACATTGTGTATGGATGGGTGGGACCCAATTCTTTGGACATGTGATAGCCCATAAAGAGCCACTTTATTATTTCTTAGTTAATTTTGGCTTTATTTCTATGTACATTATGTTGGGGGAAATAATTAAACTTTTACTAAATGGGGGGTTAGTTGCTAATTTGCTTTTACATAGGAATTTTATTTATTTATTATGTTTTATGACTTTATTTATAATTTCTGGGAAGGAGAGGCATTTAAAACCTCTCCGCACGTTGAGATAGGGGATTGATGATTGACTTTGAATACAATTTTTCTGATTTTTCCCTCTTTTCTATGTTGAGCTTTAGCATGAGTATGCATGACAAACCTAAAACCAGGAGTGGTTTCCCTCATGAGGTTTGTGCGAGCTAAGTGGAAGCCTAAGTAATTCCTTATTCCCTATCTATTATTTCTTTGTTTTGGTTTATATTTAATGTTCTCTACATTGTCCACCTAAAATCTGTTCAAAAATTCTTAGTCTTGCATCATTTTGGTATCAAAGCTTCCGGTTCTCAGTTGGCTCCTCTCTAACTGGGGTCCTTGGATTGAACCTAGTAGCTCTCTTTTATCTCATCTTTTCTTCGTTTATCTTTTCTTGTCATTTGTCTTTCTTTAGTTTTGTACTGATTTCTAAAAGTTTTTTCTTTGTATTCATCTTCCTTTTCTACTTGTCATCTTTATAGATTTGTTCTTTTCTTTGTATCCTTTGTTACCTTCCTCTTCTTCTTATTCTTCTTCTCTATCGTTAGCTTATTGGTGTGTGTTTGTTGTCATAACAGACCAACCATTGATTCATCTTAGGGTTTTCAACTTAGAACTCATAATTTTAAGCATGCAAGCCTTACGACAAATTAGAGACCATTGTTCTAACTTTTCTTTGATCAGTATTTTACATCCACATCTATTACAGCCATGCGATAGCCATGAGAAACCTCCATACTGATCATGTGACCTATTGACTTGTGGATCTACGTGGTTTCATCATTGCCCTTGTTTAATCTTATCTTAGAGGGCTAATTTGGTCCTTTTCATACTCCTAAAAGGAAGGGATTTTGGTACTTATTCTGACAACAATCTTAAAGAGTCCTACTTTTAGGACTTTTAAATTTTGAAATTGACGTTAGAACTCTTCTTTGGGAGGGTCTTACGACCAGTTTAGCATCTTTCCTAATTTATTGAGATTTTCTTATATGGTTATTGATTGAAAATTAATTACTAAAGATACCCACAAGATTTGTTTTCTTATGGAGTCCTTGATTATTGGGATTTTCTTTATATATGGATTTATAAGCTTCAAAAGGAGAAGTCGTACGATACACTTGTGGGCCCCATGTTGGCTTATCTATTTCTTTTGAGATAATTTTAAAATATGGGATTAGCTAAGATAGCCTCAACGTAATTTGGTTAACAAAAGAGAGCCCCCACTTTGTCGGGCTCTTTAATTAGTAGGCATGCAAATCTGGACAACAGGAGATTGTGTGATAATTTGTGGGTCCCTCAGGTGCCACCTGGATTAAATGTCTTCTCCAAGATTTTGATGAAAATTTTCTAATTTGGGAATATCATTCATAGAGGGCAACAACAACAATCCTAAACCTTTTAGACTCTTTATTTTCTTGTTTTTTTTTTTTCTATTAGCTGGCACCCTTGAATAAGAGCACATCTAATTGGACTTTTGTCAATGACATTTTTCAAGAATTCTAGAGACAACCACACGTAGCAGGAAGTTTTAAGAGTCCTCTCTTTCTAAGACTCCTCTATTTGGGGAGTATTCAAGTGTGATTCGTGGAGCAAGCGACTACTTGATCTGAGTTTTCCTAGAGTAAAGAGATTCTTCATGATTTGACTAAAAAGGAAGATTCCTATCACTTTAGGATTTTTTTTTTCTTTAGAGAGATTTCTTTTTAAGTTTTGAAGTCAAAAACTTGTGATCATTGTAAGCCCATTTCAGTGCTATTCTAACTTCTTAAAATTGGTCTTTGGAGGAGAAAATTTTTCTGTTCAGGAAAAGTCACACGTGGAGACTAAAATTTTAGAATCCCATCACTCTCAGGCTCTATTATTGAAGGGTTTTTTTAGTGAAAGAACAAGAAGGTTTCGACAAGACATCTCTTCTACAGTTTATTGCTAGATCTTCTTGTTGATTGCTGCATCAATTTCAAGAGAATGAGAGCATCACTCCAGCAGAAGTGGTATCAGGCCTATGAGTTCGTGAAGTGACTTGCTCCAAGTGTTGTGACCATCGTCTACACCAAACCCCTTCACCAATCCAGTAGGGTGATCAACATAATCAGTATCATATGCCTGCACACATCATATCACAAATGAAATCTCCATGCGGTTGTCATTGGCCAATATTATGTTAGTCCATAAAGTATAGGTTTTATTGCTCTCCTCATCTATAGTATTGTCCATTGTAGTCTGCCCTGATAGGTTGGTTAATCTTCAACTCTTCTTACCCTCTAATAATAGTTCATGACCCATATCCTGAACATATGTCATCCTTTAAAATTGATAATTAACTTGTTGTGAGCCATTAGGAGCAATCCTATTAATCCACTTAGTATATTTCAATAGTTCTAGTTCCAATGTCATTTTAGCCTAAGTATTATAAATCTCCACATAAATCTTGTTCTCTAGCACATGTATTCTTTTGATTATGGATTGAAAGACTTCTAAGTCTACACATCAATGTGGCTGAACTCATTGTCTTACTTTACACATCCTAGTATTGTCAATAAGAGTATGAGTGAGCTAGAAGAGTTTAAAACTTGGCTAAAGTCTTGTTCTGGAGATTATATTAAAGAGGAATTGCAGTATGTAATGGTTGATATTGAAGAGCTAGAGTGGAGAGCAAAACATGGGTACAAATATGATCAAAATGCACTCTTGATCCTTCGGCAGCATCAACTTTTGAACACAAGGTTGAAAGAGTTTGTTATGAAGGATGTAAAGCGTATAATGGAAGGCCAAAAGAGAGATTTTGACAGTCTTATTGAGAAAATTAACAATAGTTTGATCAAGCTTCAAGACAAGGAAGCCAAGAACGAAGTTTCGAGAGCTAGAAGCTCAGGTTTCGTTTGAGCACCAGCTAGAGAAATTGAAGGAAGAAGACATGCTTGCATGTGTACATGAAGATGGTGGTGTAGATGGTGATCAACCTTGTGATGAGT
>JAOXJP010231645.1:0-10598 GCA_025762735.1 Platanus orientalis | reverse complement strand
AGAGGGGGGGAATCAATTCATTTTTGGAGTTGTCACTTCCCCCCCAAAAAGTGAATTGATTCCCCACCTCTGTCTCGGCTCCCGAGCATAGCAGAGGGGGGTGGCGCAGAGGATATCGCCCTGAAAAACACACCTTGCTTTGTTTAAGTTTCACCTTACCCTGTTAAAAGGTACCCCTGTGATCCTCTCCTGTCGGCTACTGTCTTGTTAGCGTGTTGGCATACTGGGTAAGCTACGCATGGCAAAAAATTAGATCCCACAAAATGCCCCATGATCATTTTGGGCTAAGCGTCACACTTCTGACATGGCAAGATGCTAACAAGACGTTAGCAGACAGGAGAGGATCATGGCCAGCAGTAAGAAGTTCATAAAACAATACAATACCATGCCAGAAAAGTACTTAGGTTGCCTGAGATTTTTCCTAATTTTCATAGGTGGGACCAATCTGATGATAGGGTCTCAATTCTCTTATCATCTAATCATACTACAAATTCTAGAGCCCAATACGTTGGCAAAAGGAAAAACAATGAATAGGAGGGGGGAAATATAGTCATGTGAATCAAACCAATGTCTTGAGAAATAAAACAAAACTTTCTTCTAACAAAAAAAAGGACCTGAATAAATAAATAAAGCCAGTTTTATAAACACATACCGTAGTTCTGGATGGTTTGATGGGTGAAGGGGATAGCACGTGAGACTATATCATGAGAGAGTTTGATGGGCTTTGATCGAGCTTCCTTCATCAACCTAATAAACTCTTTCATCTCTCCAAACAATAACTTGTATGGAGTACCCTTGATTCCTTGCTCCTTCAATTGCCTCTCTATCTTCTTCGGTGTCCACCATATCCAATCCAAAACCCTCCAGATCAATGACACAACCAAAACACTCAAGAGTGCAATTGAAATGAACATAAATTCTTTCATTCTTTTTGTACGATTTTCTGAACTTTCTTTTCCCTATACTTCTTCTGAACAAACCTTTTTGAGAGAGAGAGAGAGAGAGGTGCAATATATTTGAATCGTTGGGTCAATAAGATATACAACTTCATCGAATATATAAAAAATACCCATTACTTGGGGATGAGTTATATATATATATATATATATATATATAATATACTAGGAGATGAGTTAAGGACGTGACTTCTTATGAGGGCATTTGGAATCACATATCTGCCAGATAAATTTTGGAGCATAATTCCAAGAAAAACATGTTGAGGGAGAAATTGGTAAGGTGTTTTTGGATTTGAAATAGATAGTTCAGTCCAGGATTTGGTGTCCAGACACCAGGTGACTTCAAATGGAATAAAATGAGCAAGGGTTAGATGAGATTTCAAATTCCCACGTCCATTTTATTCCAAATGAACTTACCTTGTGCCCTGGACACCATCTGGACAGGAAATCTGCTCCCTTCTGGATTATTCATCATGGTGTCCTTTGTATGGGTGGGCGACGCCTGCATTCTAGAAGTCGAATCAAGCAGTCCATGTGCAAATTGCTAGAAAATACACTAACGTATATGTTTATAATTGTTTCCTTCGGAATGTACGCAATGCTTGAAAGAAGGCATGTGCAAGTGCCGCACCATCCACATTTGTTTTTATGGAGCCTATTGGAGGTGGGTGCCAATTTTGTGAAGAGTCAACATTTCTTTCTAAATTTTAGTCTTGTGCTAAGCTTGAAATTAAGGAAACGACATGGTTGCATTCGTTTGAGAAGAGAGCTTTTATGAGAATGGATTCTGCCACTGGCACTTGATTCTCAATATATATATATATATATATATAATAAATTTTAGGCTTTTCAAAGATGTCATAATATCATAACCCCTAGCTTGAAGATGTTTATGTCTATATACCCACAGCCAATCTGTGATCCATTGCCCAAAATTTTCTTTCGTTCATGAGTCTGGATGCCCAAAGGAGAGCCGAACCATATTGTATGGGCTAATCCACACTCAAAGAATATATAATCTACTGTTTCCAAACTCCAAGCCGCAAATGGAACAACTTGGGTCAATGTTGGTAAGACCCTTGAGAGATGGGCGCAGATGGGGATAACTTTAGTTAGTTGCCTCCAAACAAACATTTTGACTCGTTGGTGGGAAGTCCTAAACCTTCCATAAGCCCTTCCATATTGATTTTGTGCTATCACCATGTGAGTAATGATGAAGCCGAGGATGATTGTATAGACTTGCATACTGATTCAGAAGAGAAATTACCTAAAGAAGTCTTGATCCATGTTGGCATGGATTTAATCCCTATAAAAGAGAAAGCTGTCAAACAGTCACATCAAGTCAAATCAAACTAAAATCATATTCAGACCATGTCTGTAAAACTACAAGATTGTTACACATGACCATACCCACTTAAAGCATCCAATGCCATCATAAGATATTCATGTGGATAAATTCATCCATAGGAGATAAATTATCTGTAGAAGATTAATCATCCACAGGAGATAAATCACCTTTAGGGAACAAATCATCCGCGGAAAATAAAACCTTACAAGCTGAATATATTGAGCACCTTGAATCAGCACGTGGTAGGTTTCCAAGAGTCAAAGATGAACACTGAAGCCCTATTTATGTGTGAGAATATAGTTTGAATCAGATAAGACACTAAAGTCTAGAAGATCTCAAACTCTATCAAAACATACCTAAAGCCATTGAGGAAAAAGATCAACGAACAAAGCATGTCTATAGGATGGTGGGCATCAAGCCACATAGCAATCATCCATGGTATATAATCAAACCAAATTAGTTGGAAAAGTTAAAGCTTAGTCGAAAAAAATAGGAGAAAGAGAGGGGTTGCCTAACCATCTTATGATCTCTATAAATATAAGATTCCTCATATAAACAAGGGATCAAGGATTGAACAATTGTAGAGTCCATTAGTATAATACCCCACACCTAAGTTAAGAAAGTTTAGAAAATTTAGACCCAGCCAAAGTTGAACCTTTGTAATTTTGAGCAAGAGGATCATTCTCAACGTTTGAGTGACCTAAACACGGTTTAGAATAAGTTAGAAAACCCTTAGATCACTTGGGTTAGACTCTGAAAACCAAAGTAGAGAAAACCAAAAAATTTAGAAAAATTTGAAGTGTGACCAATCTCGAGACTTCTAGGCATGACCGATCACGCACAGATCACGAACACAGGTCACATCATTTGGGTGTTTTTCAGACCTGTCCCTAACTAATCACAAAAACACCATAACCGGTTACAAGTGTGACCGATGATGAAATTCATGAACGATTACAAATGTCCTAACTAGTCACGACTCGTAAATCTGGAAAAATAAAAGCTACGTACGAAAATGACATGGCTCACTCTAATTAGACCTCCACACAAGTGAGATCTCATTTGTGACAAATTATAACCACTCTATAACCTTATTTGGGCCTATTAGACCTCTTAAAACACATAAATGAAGAGAGAAATAGAGAAAATTGGGAGATTTGGGAGAAAGGAAGATAAATTATTTCTTAATTTGGTAAGTTTAACCCATTTTTAGAATTTTTTTGCTAAATTAGGTGATTTTCTTCCTTAATCTTCTTAGTTTCATTCATTTGATGTTAAATCTATTCTAATATTATAGAACAATGTGATTTTAGAGATTGAGGTGAACGAGTTTTGACAAAGAGCAAAGGATTTGGAAGGATTGTAAGTAATTTTGGTTACTTTACTTAATATGATTGATTTTCTCTTTGAAACTCTAAAATTTCTATGAGTTTATGCTTTAATCCATTGAAATCTCCAAACATCTTTATTTTGAATCACTAAACCATGTTTGAACCATAGATTTGAACATTCTTTGTAATTAATCTTTCTTACTATGGCTACTATGTAGTATTTTTTTCTTGGAATTCTTAGATAATGTGAAGTTGTGTGTGAATCCTCTGAAATTTCTAGAGAGCTATGCTCGAAACCATTGAATACCACTTAATCCTTGAATTCAAGCCTCTTTGGTAAGTAATCTTGCTTACTATGAGTGATGTGATGTACGTCCCTCTTTTAATTTTCAGATTATGTGATGGTATTTATAGAATTTTCTAAGATTATTGAAAATCCTTGAATTCAATTCATTGAATTATGCTAGACCCATGAATTATAACTTTCTTAGTAACTATTTTTCTCTTTATTCTTGGTATAACCCATTTCTTATTGAAACTTCTAAAAATTCTATAGATCTATGTTTTGAACCATTGAATCTTCTTTGATCTTTACATCTACACCTATTTTGTAAAAGATTATTATTTTTAAACATTGTGTGGACTGATTTCCTTCATTGAATCCTATAAATCATGTGGAATATGAACGTTCCCTTTGTAAATCTTTGAGAATTTGTGTGAAATTGTGAATCCTTCAAGATCTACATTATTAATGATTAAATTGATAGGCAATCTTACTTTTCCCTTTGTTTGGAACACTGGAAGTGATATTCAATTGATCTCAACACTTAGAACTTTTGGAAAGCTATTGAATCTCTAAATTTCTATAAATTTGCATTGAATCCATTGATTCTATTAAATTCCACACTTATTATGTGATCATATGAATTATGTGGACCATTGAATCCTATTGTATGCTTTGAATCATTGATTTTATGTGAAATTTTAGTAAATTATTATGACTCCAACCTTAAGAATATTGAATCATGTACTAACATCGAATCAAAGTGAATTATATACCTTTGAAATGATTGAATCATGGCAATGATATGCCTATGTGCATTTTATGCATTATAGAAATATTCTGATTATCGAAACCATGTGAACCTTCAAACTTATTGATGTGAAGCCTATACGGTTTCGAACCTTTGACCCATTTTGGGCCCCATCACAGGGCTAAGTGTCATCACCAACTATTTGGGCCTTGACACTGGGCTAAGTGTGTCATTTAACTCTTTAGGCCTACTCACAAGGCTAAGTATGAGAAAGTACTTTAGACATGCCCTTTGGTTTCACGGATATTGGTGCTTCTTTTAGGGATTATCAGAAGATCAGGACCTTACCCTTGGGGTTACAATAAGGACATTGGCTCTACACATAGAGTTTGGCACAATAACTAAACCATACTCGTAGGGTTGATTAGATCATATGGACACTTTGCTTTGAACATTTGGAACATTGAATATTGAACCCTCCAAATATCAAACTTTGAACACTCTGAATCATTGAACTCCGAACACTTTGAATATTGAATTTTGAACACTTTGAACTTTGGACCTTTTAAAATGTTGAACTATGAACACTTCGAATCATTGAACATCGGATCTTTAGAAACTAACATATGTTATGGAACTCATAGACTTTGATCTTCGTATCGAATTACTTGTTCAGACATTAAGTGTTATTTGGTATTCAACATTAAATTTTGAATTGTGAAATCAGGATTTTTTATTCAAATTTAGAACTTTGTATTGGACCTTCAGCTTTAATTTGATATCTAATAATTATTTAGTTTGTACTTGTCATGCCCCAAAACCCATACTAGTAGGACCATGTATTTTGGCATATGACATTAATTCTTTTCATTCATTCATAACCTATATAAATTTTTTTACTTTTCTTTTTCATTCATACACAGCAGAATAATACATCAATCAATTTTTAATGATCACATAATCATTCACATTCTCATCAGTTGTCCTGTAATAAAATTCTATATTTCTATAAATCATAATCTTGTAAATAATCTAAAGACTATTTGACATTTCCATTAAAACAAACCAATAGTCTGACAAAATCTAAACCATTATTTGAAAATCAAATGCTAAAATCCACTAACTTATTACATCCTTTGAAAATTAAATTGAAATAACTGAACTAAAATAATTAAAGTCTCTAACTAAAATAACATATGTCCAGTCTCTAGCTTTCTTTATCTGGAATCGTTACTCTGTGATCTTTTCATCATCTGTGATGTCAGATTGGGGTAAACTTGACAAACATAATAAGAAACTAGTAAACTAAGGAAACATTGGATCAAGGCTTAACACGATTATAAAAAAGAAACAATTATTTTTATATTTAACAATCAATAGAATAATACAATTCATAAATCTATCTTTTACAATACTAAGCATCTTATAAAAATTACAGTTTCATGTACAGAATGAAAAAACAATGCTAATCATATATTTTTACATTAAATAGAACGGAACAAATCAAAACATATATCATATTATAGCCAGAACAGAACATAATATATATATATATATATATATAATATCAAGCTAATACATATAGTAGTTCGCATCATTTAAACCCTGATAAAAAAGTTTCAGTTCGCACAATTTAAACCCCAATGAAAAGGGTCCAATTCACACCATATACTCAGTGAGGTGGGTTATTATTGCTACCTATGTGACTAGCAGTGAGGATCTATAACAGTTCACACCAAATACCCAGTGAGGTGGGTTCCATCAATAAATCCCCTTGATAGGCAAGGTGGCTTTCTAACATAATATATCATTCTCTTACAGTTTCAATCAAATCATGTACTCACATAAACAATACGTAATGATTCCTTACATTAACTTAAGACAAAATAACATATAAAAACATGTTTGAATCACCTAAACACAATCTACAGAACATATTTTTAGAAAATTAGAAGTCTGTCCAGAATAGTACTCTTTGAAAATCATGAATAATAAGATGTAAAATCAACTTTTTTATTTGTAAAAATATGAGTAAAAAAACTATAGATCTATACAAAATAAATCAAAGAATCAAACATGTAGGTTTTCTTGAAAATCATTAACAAATACCCCTAAAATATTTATAAGATCAAAACAATTAATGGAATGGTTTTCCCAATTTTATAAACAAAACCCTTATTTAAATTTTTATTGATTTTTCATTCAAAAACATAATTCTACTTGTAATGCTAGTGCAAAAATATATTCAAAACAAATGATATAACTCTTTAAAATCCTAAGGAATTGAAAACAAATCACTCCTTAATCATGTTCTTGCAAAACTAATTTATCTCTTTCAAAACCATGTTTTAGAACTTTAGATAAAACAAAACAAATGAAAAATGATTCAAATCCAAACTAAAATGGTTAAAATCTTTTGCAAAATGGAATCAATGGATCTAAGAACCTAGAAATTAAAAAAAAAAAAAAAAAACAATTGTTTACATGTTCTCTTACCTCTTCACTTGCAAATTCGTTCCTAAGTTTTAAGTTTCTCAAAAATCGTCAAAAATCCTTTAAAACATAGTTTTTTCTCTTGTTCTTCCTCATTTCTTTGTTATTAGGATTTGTATGTCAAATTAGGTCAATTTTTATCCATTATATAGATCTCATAAGAGTTCTAAGTGAAGTAAAACCCTAACTGGGCCAAAATTATAAGTTTTTAAACCCAAAATTTTGTTTCTCACAAAATCGGATCGATCCAACATGTTTTGGGACACTTTTCTATAGAACACTGTAAAATCGGATCAATCCGCTAAGTATCAGATCGACTTACTAAGTTCGGATCCATCTGCTAGATTTTTTCTAAATTTGACCATTTAGACTACAATACTCATAACTTCCTCTAGAAAACTCAGATTTGAACTTTATTTATTGTATTAGAAAGTAGACTTCAAGAGATTTCCAATGACAATTTGCTCACTAATTCCTTCTACATTGTTACTTGTGTCTCTAAAGTTACTTCAAATTTGCTAGCCTATCAGCATAAATGCCTTACAGGAAAATGATCATAACTTCCACTAGAAAACTCCTATTCACTTACTGTTCGTTACCTTGAAAAATAGACTTTAAGACCTTTCCAATGATATATAGCTTGATGACTAATTCTTCTTAAATTTTCGTTCATATCCCTCTAAAGTTGTGCTAATTTACATATCAGTATGTGTGCATTTAAACAATCCTAAGTGTGTATGAAACATAGGTATCATGTGTGTACAATATAAATAAGACATGCGTGCAAGATATATGTGAACATGTGCAGGGTGTTACAATACTTGCATGATTATTCTTATTACTTCAATCTTTGTTTAGTTTCGTATTGACCTTTTGACTTTCTAACATTCAAAATTATGTTTTTGCTTCATATTTTCTATAGTCAGTTAGATTGCTTATAGATTGGGACTAATCTAGCCATTTTGTTTTTTAGACTAACTATGATTGTAGGTTCTCCATTCTAGAGACTTGCTACGACATTCTTAACCATTTTCTATTATTCATATTTGTTTCGGCCATATATAGGACCCTTTATTTTGGTCAATGCTATTGGAATATTGTATATTAATTTCCCTTATTTGTGATCTGGGTGAAAGGGCACCCCATTGATGTAGATATTGATTCCTCTAGTGTATTGATTTACATTGGAGTTTATAGTATATTATCCACTACGACTTATTGATTATTGGACTATTGTGATTTATTGCATATAAGCAAGATTTCATAATTATCTAACTTAAAATGTGAATACGGCTATTGAATTATGACTATTGGATTGTGAACATTGGTGATCAAATCAATGTAATGATCCAAATCTAAGGCCTATACGAATTCCATATCCAAGTCTGGGTTTGGGGGCATTACAATTAGTCTCTTCTAGTGGAAAGTTCAAGCAATAAAAGCAAGCTGCCAGAAAATCAAGCAATTTTACAGGAGGAAATATCAATTCAAAGATGTCTTTAGCAAAGTGATATTGTAATCTTGTATATAATAGGTTCGATTAAGTATCATGAAGCTTGTGTTTTATATTCCTTGTAAACCTTAATTGGAGGTGTTCTAATGCCCTTATATAGAGAATGTGTAATTAACGGGTTTGTTTAAAGAATCAAAAGAAGTGTAAATCCCTCAAAAATATAAATAAAATCATTCTAAACGAATGAGTAATTGTTACACCACACACCTGCATCTAAAATTTGGTATGCACAAATTTCTTTCACGCCCAATGGGACAATTCTATCCTCTCATCTTTGGTTGAACAAGATAAATAGTGCTACTAAAATAAAATGTGCACCTTACAGGAAATCGCTAGCCACAAAAAATCTCACCTCCTGGACCTACAACGTGTCCATCATAAACACGCGATGAAGGGTTTAAAAGTGAGTCTCACATACCATCACTCCAAAAATATCGTATGGATCGCCAAGAATGTACGCAGAATTGGTCGAATCACCTCTATATAGATATTAGAGGTTTGAGACCTTCGAGGGAGCTATCTTGTCTAAGGAGAATGCTTCGCTTTGTTTGGTGCCAATAGTGGATGACACCATTAGCTCTTTCTAGATAGAATTGAACAAAGGTTGGACCTTCAAGTCTCCTAGACCAAAGGATGCCAAATTAGATGTCATGTTGCCAATCAAAACTGTGGATGGAAAAGTCATCAAGACCATCCTATCACCTGTACCTAGGGACAAACTAGTGGCACAATTTACCCCCAAGGGAAATGAAATCCACGGAAACGGATTATAGCAAGTGAACGTCATAAAAAAGGAAGGATTTCTCCATTCAAGGGGAAAAATCTGCTACCCTCTCATGTGAACCAAGAAAAGCCGAATGGGCTAAATGATCCCATGTATGTGGCAGTCATGGTGACCACCACCAAACAAAAATATAAGGGAAATCTTAGAGACAAAGAGCCTAACTCCACACTGACATATTCTATGGAGACCCATAGCACCGTAAGAGAAAGTTCCCTATAGGGAGATACAACCCCCAAAGAATACCCAAATATCCTTCAGTTTGGTTGGGGATATCACACCTCGGGTGAAGGGAATCCCCAATATTTAACCCCTTAGGACATGACCTCCAAGCGGTTGTTAGGCTTGACATACCAAGGAAAGATAGTTCCTAAGTATTTCAACTGTCAACATCAGGGTGAGGGAAGTCATCCTTTTTTTATTAAACCAAGCCATTGATAGCTTTCGATCTATTACATGAAGAAGGAGAGGATTTCCTCCATTTATTCACTACCTCTCCTATGCAAGCTGTAAAATTCCTATGTATCCTAGAGGGGGGTGAATAGTATTATTTAAAAATTCCTTTTAGATTGCCCCAAATTCACTTGTTACTTAATTGATTAAATTGTTCCGGTATTTAATTGCAATTGGGATGTGCACATAGATATGAATATGTTCAATTGTTCTACAAGTGGGATTAGTTCAATATGTTAAATGCTTGATAATGTAAATGATAAATGAAAAAGTAAACCACAAGAAATTACAAATGTACACACAATGTATAGTGGTTCAGCACAACGACCTACATCCACTCTCAAAAGCTCACCACTGAGCTATATAATTTTATTAAGATTGACAATATCACAATCAAGGCTAAAATTAATAAAAAAACCTAATTTACTTACAAAACAGGCTACACCCAGTGTCTCCGGCGGGTGTGGTCTAAGGTTTACTCTTTCTATGTCTTCAACGAAAGAGCTACGGGTCTACATTACCGGTGTCTCCGGTAGTAGTGTCAATTCTCTCGGTGTCTCCTGTAGGAGTGGTCTCAATAACTTAATTAAAAAGTTAGAGGCAAGGGTTTAACTCTTTGAAGGTTGATGTTGCCTTTGCACACAAGTTGGGGTTGTTCCTCCTTGAGCTAGATGTAACTATGGCTCCCC
>JAOXJP010231644.1:0-10598 GCA_025762735.1 Platanus orientalis | reverse complement strand
GGATACTGGCTGCAAATGGTTTTCAGACCCAGCTTTATTCCATCGACACACAGACCTTATCTACTAAGATGGCTGGTAGATTCCAGGGATCTATCTTCTGTTAAACGTAAGTTTTTTTGGCTAATTCTTCTGTTAAACATAGATCAGATATTTTCTTTTCTTTCCTTTTTCCTACTGCCTCAACCCACATCTTCTTTAACCTTGCTCTTATCAGCGTTATCAACTTACACTAAATTTCTCCTCCTAATTGATGTAGACGTTGGTTTTTGTTGCACATGGCTAAACCATCTCAGTCAATAGTCACTTTTAAACCTGGTGGAGCTACTCTTAAGTTCCCTCGAGTGCATTCACTTCTAGTTTAATTGATCTTAATCTTGCTAGTTAATCATTTCAACATCCTTGCATTAGATCGGCACACTATGTGGATGTGTTATTTTCTTATTGCCCAACATTTTGCTCCCTAAAGCGTGATTTCGATCCTTTTTAATTTATCCATCCTAGTCTCCCTGCCCATCCATCTCAACATTCTCATCTTGGCTATATTCATTTTATGGGCATATTATTTCAGCACTTTGCTCCATATAGGATGATTGGTCTTCTAGCCCTCTTATGAACATCTTATTTGTATGCATTGGCCATGCAACACTTTTGAAGCTCATCTTCTCTTCATCCACTTGGCTCCAATTTTGTGTACACCATCCTACTCAATCTCTCCTTCCTCCTGGATAATAAAAAACGGATGCTATATATACATAGAAGATGTGTACACGCTGTTTTTTTCGTAAGAGTTGACTGCATTATTTTTGTTAAAATATCCATGAAGTAACAAATGAGAGCAAATAACTTATGGTTTTAAAGGCTAGTTTGATGGAGTTATGGCAATAAGAACCCAAGGGTGGAAGAAAAGGAGGGGTTGAAATTTGAATAGGTTTGGAAGTAGGGTGTGATGTAGGGGTTGCTACTGAATAACAAGTTCTTGAAGTATATGTTGCCATGGTGGAATGAGATTTTAGCAACTTTATGTATTGGGGGTAAAAGCTTAAAGAAAGGAATTTGGAGGTTATCCAGCATTGTTAAGGAGATATGGACTCTCCCTGTTGGTATGAACATCTCGTTCTCCCTTATTCGCATGTCTGTGAACTCATTGGATGATGGCTTAGCTAAGTTGGCTGTTCACAGGGCTGCTGTGTTCAGCAAAACCTCATGGCCTTGTTTGCCCTTTTTGTCTTTCCTTGTTTTTGTTATATGTTTCTTTTCCTTTTCCATTGTATTCTTCCTTATTTTCTCCTTATTAATAAAACTGATTGTTGTCCATAAAAACGAAGACTTTAGCACTTTACTTTTTCTTTTCTTTTCAGAAATTGACATTTCATTTTAAAGAGGCATCTTGCTTTTTTATTTCTAAAAGATTCAGTAACATAATGTTTGTTTTTTAATTATCTAAAGTAGTATCATGACATTTTCTCAATACTTATATTCTGGGTAATAGATAAGTGATAAGTACATTATATTCCATCAAATCTCAAGCCATATTTAGAAAGTATTTATGTGTTAAACTTTTTAAGATATTTTTTTATTCACTGAATTATTGGTGGCCGATTCTGGTAGCTGCACTTATGGAAGAGAAGTGAATTATAGGCTGAAAATTCTCACCATGAACCCTAGAAGCAGCATCGCAAAAAATGACATGTGAAATCGCCTTTAGCTTCTGCAAGTAACAATTCTGGGCTTTGCGATGACTATGTTATATGTTATTGTGTATACTGGAAGCTTCATGGCTTAAAGGCAAAAAATATATTATGTTGTATGTTCTCTGTTTCTATACTGTGTGCTTTAGCTTCCCAAACTTGTTGTATCTGCACAAAACCAGTCCATTACACTTGAAGTGACTATTTTTGTACAGTCATTGTTCAGGTGCTGCTAGACCATGACAATGGACTAAGCAAAACATTTGGTCCATCAAATGCAACCCCTCTTATATCTGCAGCCACAAGAGGTCATACGGCAGTAGTTAATGAATTGCTTTTGAAAGATCCTAGCCTGCTAGAGATTTCTCGATCCAATGGAAAAAATGCATTACATTTTTCTGCCCGACAAGGGCATGTAGACATTGTGAAAGTGTTACTCGACAAGAATCCATATTTGGCTCGAAGGACTGACAGGAAAGGGCAGACTTCATTGCATATGGCTGTAAAAGGGGTTAGCTGTGAAGTGGTGAAGTTGCTTCTCGAAGCAGATGCAGCTATAGTGATGCGTCCTGACAAGTTTGGTAACACAGCACTGCATGTGGCCACCAGAAAAAAGCGAGTAGAGGTATTGCTTTGGTGGTGCTTCCTTTTCTCTCCTTTTATGGACCTAATTTTTCAGATGTCTTACCATTTTGCTATTTCTTTACATTTTTACAAAGCCAATTTGTAAATTACTGATATTTCAGCTTCACTTGATGTTCTCATTGGGCTATGCTGGTGATTATGCTTAATGTACTGGCTTAATTTGTGTCCTTCCAATTCTTTACTCAAGTTTTCCTAAAGAAGCTTTAGAAGATTTTTATTACAATGGTTGAAGAACTCTCACAACTCTCCCCCTCTGAACCATCCACAACAGTAGCTCACTGATACAACTTTTTATTAGGACATAGTTAAGACATTAGCAGAATTCAGGAAACTGTTCATCCTTATTCAGAACACCTGTGAACAAATTAGAACTGCAACTAGGACTAGTAGAAGGCACTATATGACATTATGCAACTATATATCTTCTTTAGGTATCATTTTTTGATATTTGGCTTAAAGATTACTCCACATGTTCTCAATTCTAGACATTCTGGCTTTCCGAAATCTGCTGGAAGCTGATCAACTTTCTTTCTGAAGAATAGTTTGAATAGTTGTTTCTTGTGTCAAAAAGAAAATTGTGATTCTATTCATAATAATGGGAGTAAGCTACATCTTGAAAATCTCTACAAGTTTTTATGAATTTATGGGTAGTTTTAATCACACGCATTTCTCTAGTACCTACCCAAGGTTTGATGCAAAGCTTTCTTCTTTTAAAACCTCATCTTAAAACTTGATTCCAGCTGTTGCAGAGGCGAATGCAATATATATAACCTTGTTTCAAGAGTCGAGACTTTCTCAGCCTTTTGTGCTTGTTCCTCTAGAATTGGATGTTTGTCATCAGGAAGGTGTGGGACCTTTTTTCTTTTAGGAGATCTGCATAGTCGTTGTCAAAATAAGTAGAGCTAGATTTATTGGTCTTGTGACTACACAAAACCACCCCAGGACAAGAAGAAGAAACAGAACACCTCCTTCATCAACTCACAAAGATGACCTCAAAAAAAATACTAACACCCACATCAAGAAGGAGAAGAATATGATAAGTAAAGAAAGGGATGGACAGAGCAGATGGAGATTTGCAAAACAAATGATGCCAATAAACAATGGTGTTTTTTTCTTCTAATTTGGGGTTGATGCTTTACTGGGATTGGACGCATGTGATTCTTGTACTTATTTGTTGATGGGCAGGGTTCTTCTTTTGCTTTAGGGTGGCACGAGTTTTTTTTTTTTTTTGGTCTTTGGGGATTCTTTTTTTCCAATCCTCCCTCTTTGTAATGCTTTCCGCTTGCTTTCATAAATTTTAGTTACTAGTCTTCTTTTTTTCTCATTATCTCCAAGTTTGAATTCATTGTAATCTGCAGTTTGTCATACCTGATTAACAGCAAAGTCATGTTTAGTCATACAAATCAAGGTTTTAAATTCCAATGAAATTTTGGGATTCCGTTCTTGTTTCTAGGGAATGGGAAAGTCTAAAGAAAGAGTGGAGAAAAAATAGAAAGATAAAGAATTAAGAGAGAAGAAAAAAAAACATTGATGACTAATTTAGTTTCCTATTTAAACCTTGAAAATTTTTGGAAAAGACTAAGACTCCGATATAAAACCTTGATGCAAATGCAAGATTTAGCATACCTCCAATGCTTTCATGTGGTTCTCTTGATACTCATTTTAGTTGGGATAAGGCTTTGTTGTTGTTGTTATTGTTATATTATGATGTTTTTTTTTTCCTTTTCTTTAATTCTTCCATTTATTCCCATAGGGATACTTGTTGGTTTTCATTGTTTGTTTCCACATGTAACTGGAAATCCAGTTAGCAATGTGTGACATATTTTGGCAGCACGGATGGGGTTTTAAAATCTACAACTAATGGTACTCTAAACTTTTTTTGCAGATAGTGAATGAGCTGTTGCGACTTCCTGACACCAACGTCAATGTGCTAACCACAGACCACAAGACAGCCCTTGACATTGCTGAAGGACTCCCTCTCTCTGAAGAATCCATGGATTTAAAGGACTGCTTGGTCCACTATGGTGCAGTCAGGGCAAATGAACTGAACCAGCCAAGGGATGAGCTGAGGAAGACTGTGACAGAAATTAAGAAAGATGTTCATACCCAGCTTGAACAGACCAGGAAAACCAACAAGAATGTTAGTGGAATTGCAAAGGAGCTCAGGAAGCTGCATAGGGAAGGGATCAACAATGCCACCAACTCTGTAACTGTGGTAGCGGTGCTCTTTGCTACAGTAGCGTTTGCAGCTATCTTCACTGTACCTGGTGGGGATGATGAAAAGGGGATGGCAGTGATGGTAGGCCGTCCTTCCTTCAAGATCTTTTTCATATTCAATGCTGTTGCACTCTTCACCTCCTTGGCGGTTGTTGTAGTGCAGATCACACTAGTTAGAGGGGAGACAAAAGCAGAGAGGCAGGTTGTGGTGGTGATCAACAAGTTGATGTGGTTGGCATCTGTGTGCACATCAGTGGCCTTTATTGCCTCCTCTTATATAGTGGTTGGTCGGCATCATCGATGGGCAGCTATCCTGGTTACTGGTATTGGGGGGATCATAATCTCAGGAGTTCTTGGCACGATGACTTACTATGTGGTGAAGTCCAAACGGAAGCGATCAATCCGGAAGAGGGTGAAGTCAAGGAGTGGATCCACTTCGTGGCATCACTCCGAGTTCTCTGATTCTGAAGTCAACCCAATTTATGCCCTATAATCTGGGACCTGTGTCGAACCATGATGGTATTGTTATCTCTTTATAACACTGCCACCCCCGGCTTCCTTAAAAAGAATAGGTTTCTGTTATAATGTTTTTGTATATGTAAAATCTGGGGACATAAACATACTGTATTCTGGAACTCTTGGATTTGGGATTGGGATTGGGAGCGAGATTATGAAGAAAAACCTATCTTTCAACAACAAAGTGACAATCATTGTGGTTAACATCAGTTGGTCTTCATCTATGAAGGCTAGGTTTGGTCTTGGTAAGTGGCTAAGGGAATTCAAATGCTCTAGTGTAATGGTCTGTTGTAGCTTTGATGGATAAGTAAATTGGAGAGATTACTTACTATAACACCAACAATAGTGGAAAATAGAGAGAGCGGGCTCGGCTTACTAGTCAACTCAAATCAACAAAACCTTATCCCAATTGGGCTTGGCTACACAAATCTGATTCTGCTATCCAAGTCTATCTAGATTCTAGAGTCTTATTTGTCATTAATTCAAGCACTAGGTGTTTGGATGAGATTCTAGAATCCGATTCTGGGTCATAATCAACTCTGGGTCATATTATAGGTGTCTGGTTCGGATTCTGGAAACCAATTGTACATGATTAGAATCGGGATCTGTGCAAAATCATAATCATCCACTCTAAATCTATTGATTTTACGCTGTGACAAGATGAACAAAAAATAAAAGGGATTTATGAGAAAAAAGTTTTTTCACTTTCTTTCATTTGCAAGGCTAATGACAAAACACATGCAATATTAATGGTTGATATACTTGATTAAATCAGTTTTCATTCTCACAATTTGATTCCAAAATCTGATTATAAGAATCCAGAACCATAATCAATAATCGGATTCTAAATTCCGAACCAATCATTAATAATTCTTTCACTTCTTCAACCTAAATAATTTTTGCCCATCCCTTCTTTTAATTGGGTTTGAAGAATCTCCAATATGATTAGAGATAACATCTTTACTAAAGGGTATCTCAGTAAATATATTGGGTTTATGAAGAGAGTTATGGTAAGTACTTTCTATATGAGTACTCTTTTGGCTACCAGAATAACCCTTGTTAGACATTGTATGGCATGCTTGATTTGTACTGTCATGATGTCTTTCTAGTCATACTGGAGATTTTTCAATTTTTTAAGACCTTTGACTTGCACCATCTCACTTATTATTTGTATAGATATTGGTCCACGTGTCACATGGCTGGACCATGGCAGTTGACTTTCCATTGGTGCAGATATCTCTTCATCTGTTGGTGTCATCTCTATGTTCCCATGAATACATTCATTTTTCTTCTTGTTTCTAGTCCCACTTACCAGCTACACTTGGGTAGAAGGTGGAGTTTTTTTTTTTTTTTGAGGGGGCGCAAATAGGTTGAAAGCGATTAGGTTGTATGTGGAGAACTGTATTTTTTAACCCAAGATCAATACCATCAAAGGCAATTTAAGCAGAATTTGGAATGATGTGGTTGAAATATATTTGATCCAATTCTGTCATTTCCGACTGAATCCCATATTTTCCACAAGACAGATAAGATAACTCCATTCAACCAGATCATACACCTTAGTGAGGTCCATCATAATTGCCACAAGCTTTGCATGCGACTTGTGATGACACATGTGGTGTAATAACTCATGGGTGATAAGAATATTATTGAAAATAAGTCGCTGATGCAGCAGCACTTCGTTGGTTAGAGAAATACTACTATCCAATTTAGAAGCCACGAGTCGAATTTCAAATGAAGAACTTAAAGTCAACTTGTTATCCTCATCATTAGGCAACGATTTTTCTATTTTAATTTATGTTTTTTGGTTTATTTTTATTGTAATATTGCCACTAGAGTCGTTAGAATGGTAGTAGTAAGTTTAGAAGTCATAGGAGTTCTTATTTAATGTTTTTATTTTAGTTTTATAGGGGTTTTCAGTTATGACAGTACGGGTCATTCTATAAGGGTAATTTGGTCAAAAAATGTAAAGGCTTATAAAAGCCTAAATTTCTCTCATGTACGACCGGTTTTTAGAATTAATGAAATGGAGTTTGTTTTGGAAATCTTGGAGTCCACGAGTGGATCTTCCCTTCTCCCTCTTACGGCATCTTCTACTTCTCTCTCTTCTCTCTCACGGCCATATAAGTTCCTCTTTCTTCCTCTTCTTTTCTCTTATCAACTTCTTGATCTTCTCTTCTTCATCATCTACAATTTCTTTCTTTATTTCCTCATCCATTCCTTTGATTCTTAGTTAAGTTTGGTTCTTTTACTGTTTCTTGAAAGTCTCTACAACAATCTTTAAGATCTACATTCAAGAACTAATAAAGATTCAATCTTTATTATTTCTTGAATCTGTAAAGTTGTAGGCAGCAACATATTCCCTAAATTCCTTTCTTTCCAAGAACCTATCTTTCTATTCAAGAAAGTTTCAAAAAATGTTTATTTCACCCTGTAGTTATACAACTAGGCAAATCCCATCATTCTTTCTTTCCTAAAATTCAAGAATTAATTATTTTTGCAATCTTGAGGTTGTTTTGCACATTCCTATCATCCTTTCTATTGTAGCATCCTATTCTTTTAGGCATTCTACACCATTTTGGTATCAGAGTAAATCCTTGGCATATTTGGAAACCAAAAGAGATACCATTTTGTAACCCGAAAATTTGGGGGATTTTCCCAATGGGCCTAAAACCCTCAAATAAATCTTTAGGGTCTTCTCTGAGGGTTTAGACCTATGTAAGTACTTCTCTCCATTCTTTTAGGGTAACCCTAAAATCTTTTGGGGTCTTTTGGAAAGGTTTTCAATAGCCTTAAAATTCTCTTTTGAGCTTAAATCCACAATGATTACCAACAATACTTTATCTTCCATAGCAGATGATCATACCAAAGAAATTGATCATATCTAGAGAGACTTAGCTCAATTAAATGCCACAGTGACTACTTGGATGGATGGGTTAGAAACCTCTATGAATGCTAATATGGCTGCCATGAAAGCATAAATAGAGAAGCTCACGACTATTATGTAGAAGAGGGATGAGTCTGACAAGGCCCCAAACCCAACAATTGAATCACAAGACTCTATACCTCCTACATGAAAGCAGACTAATGCCCTGAATAGTGAACCATCCCACCAATTTTAACACGAGATAATTTCACCAAGACAAGAACCTCAATTTCAATTTGTGAACCATCAAGGGCCTACCCATCATGAATTATAGAAGTATGCATGGCTTGATGTATATGATTTTAGAGGTGATCAGCACCTGGATGAGTTTCATGACTGGCTTCACAGCATCGATGTGTTCTTTAGATGGTATGATGTTCTAGACAATCAAAAGCTTCCATTTGCAAAAACAAAATTAAAGGGGATGACACACATTTAGGGGGCGTCCTACAAGCATAGTTACTCTGCCATGGGTTATGGAGATCTAACTACATGGGATGAGATGAAGTTGGCAATGAAGAAATGATTTGAGCCATGAGGCTACAAACAAAGAGCTCATCTTCAATTGAACTAACTAAGGCAAGGGAGTTTAAGTGTGGAAGAGTACACAAAGCAGTTCCAACACTTGGCGACATGTGTTGGTTACTAGACAGATGAAGTTTTAGTGTCCATGTATCGGCAAGGATTGCATCCTCAAAATTTCATTGGTTTGAATTTCACTCACTTTCCTACCTTGGATGATGCAATATAGGTGGCATACCAGATCAATAAAAACATGAATGGCATATCTTATAAATTGCCTATTATGGAGGGTGCTGCAAAATGGGTCGCAACTGGTTACTCATCTTCTAGCAGATCTATACATCAAACTAAGACCTCTTCACTACCTATACCCTCACACCAATTTTCACTATCTAGATCTAGGGGATCTGATGTATCTAATTCTAGGCCCAAGGCAGACCAATTTTTACTTGTAAGGGCTTTGGGCACCACAAGTCTCAATGCCCTAGCAAGTTTGTGGAAATTATAGCTTAAAGGTCAACGCTGGAAGCTAATTTAGAAGAAGAAGTCTATGAACTAACTCCGGGGATGATTGTCGAAGTTGAGGCCTTAGAAGAAGAAGAAACTAGAGCAAGAGGAGCCAAAAAAAATTTGGGACATTCGCATCCTATGTTTTCTTTCCAAAAGACATATCCAATGCTAACCAAGACGAAGAAAGTTGACTCTCTTTCATTGCAATCAGCACCACATGATAGAGCAGGAATTCTTGAACCCCCACCCCAACTCAACGAGGTTGAGTTTTCCAAGAGGAGGGGAGTTGATACAACAATATTTCATTGGTTAGAGAAACACTATCTAATCTAAAAGCCATGACTTAAATTTTAAATGAAGAACTTAAAGTCAACTTCTTGTCCCCATCATTTGGCAACAGTTTTCGTAACACCCCGTGTTGCACTTAAGGGGTAAAATCTTAATTTCATCTTCATAAGGATAAAATTGTTCTTTCACTTGTTATACAACCCATAGAGTGGATTGGGGACCCTTTGGGCCAAGTTAGAAGTGCAAAACCCAAATTGGACCACGAACTTATCAAGTTCGAAACCTGCCCTTAGTGTATTGGGGTAACTTCACGGGTAAACCTGTATAAATACCAAGTTATTTAGGGTGCAATACATATATGGTTGGAAAGATCTACGAGTCTACTCTCCAGTGCATCAAACAGTGTGTAATTACAAGTTTTCTAGAAAAAGTTATTGCAATTCTCCCACAAGGTGTCTGTGTTATCAGGCACATAGATTTAGGGTAACTTCATAGGCCCACCTATAGCAATCCCAAATGAATTACAGTTCAATCCATATATCTTTGGAAATCTCTTGAATTCTACTTTCCAACAAAATAAACAACAAGTAATTTGGAGTTGTGTGTGCAAGGTTATGGCCAAATTATCTCAGACTGTTCGTGCTAGAAGTGTTAGAGCGCTCCACTTAGTTTGAAGCCCTCCACCATGTTTTTGGAGTGCTCCAATATTTTGCAGGACTGTGAAAAATGATGCAAAACTACTTTTAGAGTGCTCCAATATCCCCCCAAAGGTTCAATTTGGGTTTGGAGCTCTCCAACTGGGCCAGGATACAATTTTTCCTCTATTTGGACGTGGCTTTCACTCATTGGACTTCTACACATGTGAGATCTCATCTAGGATGACTTAAAACCCTATTTTCAGTTCATTCAGGTTGGTTTGCCTCATTAGAACAAAGAGAGAAAGGTTAGAGAGATTATGGGAGTTATTGAGCTATAAGAGGGAGATCCTTCCCCAATTGGGTAAGTTTTACACTCAACTTTGAAAATCTTCAAGGTTAGCTCATTTTCTTATTCGATTTTTATGTTTTATCTAGTTAACATTAGTTCTACATCATTTTACAGAGAATATGAGCAAGGAAAAAGGAAGTGGTTAAAGAGTTTGAAGCTTAACCAAGGAAAATGGCTAAGTTTTGGTGAGTTTTCATACATGGTGTGCTACTCCCTTAGATTCTTGTACTTTTATTCATTGGTACTCTTTATTTTGGATGAAATCTCATGTCCCCATCACTTTATTTGTTTCATCTATG